>OVBJ01000543.1:6507-51077 GCA_900406535.1 Noccaea bulbosa | reverse complement strand
TGTGTTAATAACATTTCTCTATATGTTGGTAGTTAGAAGATAAAAAAAAAATGACAAAGCAATTTTAATATTTTTTAGCTACAATTTGTTATTAAAAAAAAAAAAATTATTTGTACCATCACTTACTTTTTGTAATACTACATCAAAGTAGCATTTCACTTGTAACATGATTTTGGCATTTGTACTATCACTTTTTGCTGTAATGCTCATATTTTTGTAATACCCTATTTTGTAATATCACAAGTGTAAAACCCTTGTGATTGGTTACATACTTAGCATTACAAAACGTAATACCCTAGTATTTTGTTACCAATCAAAGCCATTATTTCTTTTCAACTTGCACCATAATTTTGTTTTTAGCATCATCTACTATCCATTGTATAATTCACGTATTGTATTTATGAATTAGAATAATCATACGGTAAAGTTATCAGTGAAAATAATTTACAGTATATTTTGACATCAATATAGATTACTTTTATATTTTACAAAAAGGAAGTTGTTCCATGAATATCTAAAATCTAACACACCACATGTCATGCATTGACATATCCAACGCAAAGGATAAAACGCTTTTTATTTCGATTAAATAACATATCATATATATACTTTTCAATGTTTTTCATCATATGAAGAACAATCATCATCTTTAAAATTATTAATATTCCGAGTTCGTACGAATAATGCTTATGAGTGCGAAAAAGAGAGTAATATTAAAAAGAAAAGAAATATATATATGGTTTCATTTATGGCCAGGGTCTCCGATGCAAAATTCATTGCTCAGATCGTATCATCGTAAAAAGAGAAATACAAAACCTATTAGATCCTAGATATTAGTCGAAAATATGTCATGATATCGAAAGGAAAAGGTTAGAAGCAATCATGCTAAATGCTGAGTTTTAGACAATAAAGGAATAGCTGGCAAAAATAATATATAGTAAAATGATGAGATAATGAAAGAAGGTGTCACTTTTTATTCTTAAAAAAATACTACTCCCTCTGTCCCATTATATAAGGAGTTTAAGGTATGTGCACATATATTAAAAAACTTAATTTTCTTTAAAAAAATATCATTTAATAATTTAATTCAACCAATCAGGATAATCACTACATAATGTAATTGGTTACACAATATTCAATAAAGTAAAAAGTACATAGAAAATATAAAACAGCTTATATTTTGAAACAAACAAATCTTCTAAAACTGCTTATATAATGGAACAGAGGGAGTATAATTTTATAAAATACTCCCTCCGTTCCAGAATATAAAATTTTTTAGATTTTTTATATAAATTAAAAAATATTTATTGTTTAACAATAAATAATTTATTTTTTTAATTAAATCATTTTTTAATAAATATTAATCAATATAATTTCAAGAATTTCATTACTTTTAGTTAATGATTATTGAAATTTGTAAAAAGTATTTTATCAATCCTAAAATATATTATATTCTGCAACAAAGAAAAATCATAGAACATCATATATTCTAGAACGCAGAGAGTACTAAACGTATTGTAAATTTGGGTTATGAATGGTTCTTAGGAAATTGTTTTAATATTGTTTTAACGTTCACTAAACTTTCAGAAAACAAAATTCGTAAATCAAGTTTGTAATCTTTACAGAATTTGAAATTTTTGATGGTAGCCAGTTTTAGCCAGTTGCTATTACAACTTGAACTTTGTTTTCATTTTTTTTTTTTGGGGTAAAATAACAACGTGAACTTCTTATATCAACTGACCATATATGCAACTTAAGTATTAGCCATAAAAAAAACATTCTTATCTCATCATCAACTCTTATTTTATTTTATAATTTTGAGAAAAGGGTTATCATCAACTAGTATTATTTTAGCTTTTTCTTTGTGCTGTAAATTTTTTCAATAAATAATACTATTATCTGGTGAACCATGCTTTTGTGCTTTCTGCTAAAATTGATTATACGAAAGTTCTCAGGTGGTGTGACAAAAAAAGCTAATGATTTCTCAAGCTAATCAGCTAACCTTAAAAAATTACATCTGACAAAAGAAATAACATATTTTATTGCAAACACAAACACACCCACTCATTTATAAATTTGTGTATAACAGATTCTTGTTCGTACACAGTCGATTTCCGATAACAGAAACGACATTTCTAGAGAAAGGCTTGTTATTTCAGCCGTCGAGCTCGTTGCTGAGCTGTCAACCGTCGCTGGAGACCATCAAGAATCCTCTGATAACCAGAATTTCAAACAGAGATTGACGATCTCCGGGAGCCGATTCTGTTCTGACAAACATCAGTTCTCGATTTCGACTAAACCCAACAATCTAATTCTTCCGGCGAACCGGATCCGAACTATCCGGCTAACGGGAATGAAGTTCATGGAATTGGGGTTTCGACCTGACACATTTCACACTGTGGAAGCAGTAAGGTAAAAGAAGAATCCAATCGTCTCTCTCAAATTTTCGAGTTCTTTGTTATTTTTTTCCAATTAGTCTCTGATCTCTTACTTTTTTTGTTCTGTTTGAAAATTCCAGGTCTGTGTCTTCTGATTTATTGAATGATCTTATAATCCAAGTCAAATCCACCAAATACCTTCTTCACAAGGTTTAAAAAAAAAAACACATCTTCTCAAAAATTTATGTTTTTTTTTTTTTTTGTTCTCATAACATTTCCAGTTTTGATTTTCTGATTTTTGTTTTCTTGGCGAAATGCAATTTACAGTTTCCGATGTTATCAAAATGCATGCGTTTGAAGAACTTAGTCTCTTCACAATCCTTAGAAACCGAAACCGAAACCGAAACCTCACAAGAAGAACAAGTGATTCAACTCGTTGATTTCCCCGGCGAAACAGAAGCCTTTGAGCTCTGTGCTAAGTTCTGTTACGGCATCACAATCACTCTCTGCGCTCACAACGTAGTCGCGGCGCGGTGTGCAGCAGAGTATCTCGAGATGACCGAAGAAGTCGAGACCGAGAATCTTGTCCAAAGGCTCGAACTTTTCTTGACTTCTTGCGTCTTCAAGAGTTGGAGAGACTCTCTTGTTACTCTTCAGACCACAAAGGCTTTACCTTTATGGTCTCAAGATCTCGGTATCACAAACCGATGCATCGAAGCCATTGCCAACGGCGTATCTCTATCCCCCGGCGAGGATTTGCCGACCCAATTGGAGACCGGTTTGTCGAGAAACCGGTCACGAAGAAGAGACGAAAGCTTGTGTAACGGCGGTGGAGGAAGAAGTAAAGCAGAGAATGCTGCGCGGTGGTGGGGTGAAGATTTAGCTGATTTGGGCTTAGATCTTTACCAGAGGACAATGGTGGCGATAAAATCATCAAACCGGAATGTATCTCGGAGATTAATCGGGAATGCTCTTAGGATCTATGCATCTAAATGGCTACAGAGCATCGAACCGGATTCACATCTGGTTTTGGAATCGGTTATCTCCCTTTTACCGATGGAGAAATCCTCTGTTTCTTGCAGTTTCTTGCTTCAGCTACTGAAGATGACGAATGTTACGAACGTTTCGCCTTCTTCGAAGACGGAGCTCGCGGTGAAAGCTGGGAACCAGCTTGATAAAGCAACGGTCAGCGAGCTTTTGATACCTTTATCGGATGAGTCAGGTATGTTATACGATGTGGATGTTGTGACGATGATGGTGAAGCAGTTTGTCTCTCAGATCAGGCCAACAAGAACAAGAACGCAACACAGAAGGTCTCGCTCAGAAGATAACATCAATCTTGAAGAGATACAAGAGATTAGAACTTCTCTGTCATCTTCTTCTTCTCCTCCTCATCCATTGTTGGTTAAAGTAGCAAAGCTTGTTGATTCGTATCTTCAAGAGATTTCTAGAGATGTGAAGCTAACGGTGTCGAAGTTTGTTGAGTTAGCTGAATCAATACCGGATTATTCACGGATTTGTCACGATGATTTATACAAAGCCATTGACATCTATCTCCAGGTAATAAAATCGAACAACAGAGTACTATATATTAATGTGTATCTCACAATTGCTCTGTATTTTAGGTTCATCAGAAGATTGAAAAGTGTGAGAGAAAGAGGTTATGCAGAATCTTGGAGTGCAAGAAACTATCAGTAGAGGCAAGCAAGAACGCTGCACAGAACCAGCTGCTTCCACTGAGAGTGATCGTGCAGATCCTCTTCATCGAGCAAGCACGAGCGGCAATAGCTACAACAACAAACAATATCGCGACGAACATCGAAACAGCGGTTTTGAGAAGAAGCTTTACAACAAGAAGAGAAGAAGAACAACAACTACAAGAAGAAGAAAGAGTCGAAATCAAACCAAACGGAGGGTTTTTTCAGAGCACTCCTTCAAGGTTTATGGCGTTTTGTTCGATACCTAGACAACCTAAGAAGATGTTTTGTAAGTTGTTGTCAATCAGCAGAAGCTTAAGCCAACGGATTTAAGAAGAATTGTCGGTACAGTTTTTTTTTTNTTTTTTTTTTTTTTTTTTTTTTTTTTTTTTTTTTTTTTTTTCTACTGGTTTCTTGTTGCTCAAGTAAAGCTGTATTGGTTCTGAAACTATTCATTTGTCACATGACATTTTGTACAACCGAACAATAGAGGAAATTTATATATATAATATGATTATTTTTTTGTAGCAAAGTTACATTCTGAGTAAATGGATTTTAAAAAGAAAGAAAGATATCTTATGTGTTCACAAGAAGTCACCCCAAAAGCAGAGCAAAACTCAGATTTGGTGATAAAAATAAGACTCTCCAGGTTTCTTATCTCCACCATCACCAGAAGATCCTCCTCCAAATCCAATGTTTTGAGTCACACCAGAAACAAGATTAGTAACCATGGAGGTTCCCCACGAGACCCACCCGGTTCCATCTCCATGCCTCTCAGCCTCAACACCCATCCTCTGTTCCTCCATTGCCATAATCTCAACCCATCTATTCCTCATAAACTCTCTAACCGCTTCAGCTCCTTGTTTAGCCACTTCTTGAGACGGGATCTCGAGCGGGTTCTGGTCCAAGTTCAGTTTCTCCAGCTTCTTCAGCCTGTAGAAGGAATCAGGTATCGCTTGGATTTGGTTGTTGCTTAGATCAAGCTCCCTCAAGTTGGTTAAATCAGTGATTGCGTCAGGGACACTCATCAAGTTGTTGAAATTGCTGCTTAGGTTTAGAACCTCGAGCTTCGTTAACCTCCCGATGGAATTAGGTATCCCGTGGATCTCGTTCATGTGTACGTCGAGATACTTTAGGGAACGCATTTCGCTTATCGAAGCTGGAAAGTAACGGAGCTTGTTCAGCTGGATCGATAGTCTCTCTAGGTTTTGTAAACCGTATCCGATGTTTACAGGTAATGAAGTCAAGTTGTTGAAACTTGCATCTAACTCAACCAGTAACCTAAATTTAAGGAAAGGAAACAAAAAAAAAAAATCTCTGAAACGTCAAGACAAAAGAAGAAACAATTGAGAAATTTACAAGAAAAGACAAGAACCGAAACCTGCAATGAGCGATGCTTTCTGGGAGTGTAGTTAGATTGTTTGCAGTCACGTTAAGGATCCTTAGGTTAAGCAAAAAGCCTATAGAGTCAGGAAGAGATTCAAGAGAGTTTGAAGATACGTCGAGCTCTTCTAGCTTCTTGAGTTTCGAGATTGCATCAGGTATAAACTGTAAAAAAGGTTTAAAGATATTGCAGGACAGTAAAAAAAAAAAAAAAACAAGAAACATTGCAAATAGCTCTGTTCAAGATCTTGAACTTAACTGTTCTTATTCTTGGTCAATAAATGAGATTTTCAGAAGCTAAAAAGCGAGATCTAATCCATATGATGGAGCCAAAATTTGGGAATATTTAATATTTACCGTTAAGTTGTTGCAAGAGAGATTCAAGGAAACTAAGCCAACGATTTTCCAAAAATCTTGAGGGAGAAGCTTAAGTTCTTGGCCAGAGAGATCAATCATCTCAAGAACTTCGCCGGACTCCGCCGCCTTGAGCACCGCAACAACCTTCTCGTTCACTTCTTCCCGGCTTCTCAGCAACGACTCAACCGACGCGGCATAAACCCTTGAGAGCTCCTCCTCCAAATCCTTCAACGGCTTCTCGTAGCTATCGTGCACCTCATCCAACCGCACGACCCCTGCGTACATCTCTGCCTCCTTCTCCGCTTCCTCCGGGGAGAGCGAATCCTTCTCAAGAATCTGAGTGATCTTAGCCCGAGCAGAGGAAACAGCCGACGGGTCGGGTCGTGATCCAAGAGAGGTCAAGACGGAAAGCGTCTGCGTGATGGTGGTGGTGGTGGGGATTGACTGAGTCAACGAAGACATGATTTGAGGATCGGAGAGAAAAGGAAAAGAAGGAGCGAGAGTTTGTTGGACATCCATAGACGGAGGCGCGTAGTGGTCGGAGTCGAATTGGTGAAGGACGTAAGAGAGTAACGGGAATTTCTCGAGATCGTAATCCATTGGAACTAGTTGAAAGAGGTTTCAGTAACCTACTTTAAAAAGCTCAAAAAGAAGAAGAGTTAAGAGCAAGATCTTGAAAGAGGTTGATGCTCTCATGTTGAAGAGGATTTAGTAAAAATAATTTAAAAAGTCCCAATAAATTTATTTGTTGAACAAGTCTTGAATCTTGAGTTGATGCCTGCCATGTCTCTGTGTGATCACAAGCCAAGTTAGTTGAAAAGTGTCCCAAGTTGACCAAAGAACCTAATGGGAATTTTATGATTATTTTTCGTAACACTAGTAAATTCATGGGTTGAACAAGTCACGAATGTTAAGTTGATGTTGCCATGTCTAATTATCTAGTGAGTTGACCAAAGACCAAAGTACATAATTCTAAGTCCACCAGAGCCATCTTTTACGAATCAGGATCAATCCGGTCAACTTCCAAGACTCAATATCGGCAGATTTTATTACTCTCTCATGTCTTCCTCTGGTTTTTCTTGCGTTCTTCCGCAGATGCGTCTTCTTCCTTCTTATTTTGCTTCATACAGAACATCATTTAACCCTAGTAGTGTTATGGTTACTTGGGAAAGATGAATGCCTTGTTCCACAAGACAACCAGGTGAAGAATGCAAAAAAAAAAATGAATGAAACAGAGGAGACTCTCGTTTAAGTCTCTGATTAGTGGGAGCTTTAGAAAAAAAACGGTAAGCAAAACAAATTGTTACACCAACCAATCGTATGTTAAACGAATCCAATGGCACAAGGGCAAATTCAGATATCAAGAAGAGAAAGAAACTGCTTCTCAACCACATTCTCAGACGCATACATGACTCCTCTCCATTATCTTTTGTCTATCTCAGTCCCATCTTCTGTCCCAAGAGCGCGAGCTGCTCAACGAGCTCACTTCCAGTAAGCATCTCCGTGGCTCCATATATAACATTCTTGACCGTCTCCTGGGGCTGCGACAGCTCCTGCAAACTGTTATACTCAATGTAGTTACCACCACCGACCATGAAAACTATCGCTTCTCTAAACGGCCCTTTCACAAGGCTACCACTAGAGACTGGTTTTGAAGCTCTCGGATCCAGAACCAGGTATGAATCCGCCTCCGCGTTCAGTTTCCCCTCAGCTAAAGCTTCAACAGTCCGCGCCACGGCCGGTTCCTGATCTCCGGTTAAGAGATTCTTGACTCCTGCAGTGACGGCGCTTATCGACTGACCATAAAGCTTCTCAGCCCAGTCAACAATGTTGCTTCTGCTAGCTGCTGAATTTGCCGAGGCTGCTGCCAAAGAGACGTTCAGCGACTTGATCTTTTTCACATACCGAAACGCGCTTGTATCAGCCTCAGCTTCACTCAACGCCGCTTCCACGGCTTCGACTTCGGCCTGGTTTATGGTTTCCAATGATATCAGGTACATGATGGCAAACCGTATCTTGTCCATCTTCGTTCCTTTCCCATTCAAAACAGATAGAGGATCGCTCATGTCTTTGCTTCCTCTCATCATCATGTCATTCTCTTTCTTAGAGTACACATCCAGAGACCTCTCCTTGATCTCTCGTAGTAGCAAGGTCGCTATGTTTGTGTGCTTGTCAATTAAATCCTTTCTCTGTCTAAACTCTGGAAGTGAGTTCACAGCATTCATCAGATGCTTAGTGTTCACAATCATATTAGTCCCATCAAAGAATTCTTCGCTATTCCTCCCACCTCCTGTTCTCATGTTAACCTCCTCCACGTCTTTCTTGTACTTGTTCAACTGAGTTTCGATCTCCACCGCGACTTGTGGAAACTCTAGAGAACCGTTGGCCGACCAAAACGAGTCTGAAATCTTCTTCTCACTCTTCTCACCTGGCAATTTCAAGCTGTTGAACTTTAGTCCCAAAACGTCGTGAACAAGAGAGTTGTATCTGAAGTCGTGTTGAATCCCAACAGAGAGCTCAAAGTTCCTATCGAAAATGCACAACAAAGGCCGCTGAAACGATTCCATCACATTCACACCACCACCACCTTCTGTGAACAGATTGTTCTTGGAGGACAAAAGATGATCCCTAAGTTTCCGATCCAGCGAAGAAGCCACCATCTCTGCTGGTCCTCCACGAGGACACTGTATAACAGGAACCACACAAAGCGTTGCCAAGACACAGAAGAGCCCATCAGCGACTTTTTCGATGACTTCCTTGATCTCTCCATCCGTTGCTGATGGATCATTCAACTGAGCATAGACGGAGTGTTGCCTCAAGGAAAACAAGTTATCTTCCAAAGTCGCAAACTCAAGATACTGATCATACACCTTTGCAACCCTTTCAATGGAACTGAGAGTCCCTGAAGCAAGGCTTTCGAGGAGCGGGCGAGGGATAGAAGACGAGAAATTGAGATGAAAGGTGTCGTAGAGAGACGCAGAGACATCTGATATGATTCTCTGGATGTTGGTTTCAGTGGGTTGAACGAAGTAGACGGCTGGAGCAGGAACAGGGCCTCTCTGGTTTTTAGGGTTAGGGTTAAAGATTGGCATTTTAAGTGTAACTCCGTGTCTAAGAAGATCCTTATCTTGAATTAAGGGAGCGATGATGTCGTTGCAGAAATCGTCGCAGATCAACACCTTGAAAAAATCTTCTTGCTCGCTTGGATCCAAAGGTTGGTTCAGATTTAGCATCCGGATCACACATTCTGCAAAATCGGAGTCCAGCAGTTACCAACATAAAACGGAAACAGATTTGAAGAGCGAAATTACCAAGCCGTTTAAGGCGTAGATTGAGGGCCATGGAGCTGTGAGTTATAGGACGAGAGCTTCCTCTTCTTCTGATCGGCTCAGATTACACCATGTAAGAGACGGAAGATGAGCATTAAGAAACCACAGTAATTATCATGCATCTGTGTAAGGATATCATGGGTTTTTAACTTTTAAATCTTTATTTCCCTTATATACAAAATCACAAGTCACCACACCAATTAACAAGTGACATGTGGCAAGTAAAAACAAATAATATATTTTATATACTTAAAACACAAAACAAATCATCTTACCAATTAAAAGTTAACATGTGGTAAATGGAAAAAATAGAAAAAAAATCATTATGCCATTTATAGTAAAACATAATTTACCAATTATGGAAAAAAAAACATATGTAATAAAACATAATTTACCAATTATATTAAACCGTGTGGCTGGTGCTTCTTATTTTGAAGGATGAGTAAATTCAACAAATTAAATAAACGCTAGAAAAATATTCAAATTAAACGCAAGAAACTACTGTTTTTTATCAACTCATTTCAATTTATTGTTTTCTATATAAAAAATTCTTCATTTTTGTCGCACTATACCACTTTTTGTTTTTCTGAATTAATGACCACCTTTTCACGAACTCTGAAACCGTTACTTTTCCTAAGATTTAAATCACGATAACTCAAAATTATCTCTACTTGCATCAGAAATTGTAAATCCTAAATTCTTTACGAAGAGTTATAATATGAGATAGAGAATCATGAGATAGAGAATTTATAGTTTTGAGAGTTCAAACATAATTTTTGAGTTTTAGATATTTTAAGCTAGCTAATAATGTAGTAGTTGTTAGTTGTTAATGAGAGATCGTCCGTAGGAGAATAAAATAATGATCATATATTCATATTCCAATACAAGAGAACTTGAATATCAAATTTCTTTAAAGTAGCCCTAGTGTATCTTCATAACATGAGGGAAGAAAGAAAAAGAGATCACAATCCCATCACAAAGGTAAGAATCGCAATGCTTTTTTTTCTAACAACGCTTAAAAGTTCAAGTCAGTATCAATGTATTTACTGAATTACAATCAATAGACCTACCAACACTCGTTTCACGTTTCTAAAAGTCAAGCTTGACATTTTCATCGCCATCCTCTCTGACCTCTCCTCTTCCTTTTGTTTCTCTTTCTTTTTACAATCTTCCTTCCCTGCTCTCTCTATATCATCTATCCTAATTTCCCGACCTTTTTCCTCTTGAAAATCTGTGGCCTATAAACTACTATTTCATGGTAAGTTTTGACGTAAGCAAATGTCTTATTTTGGTGAATAATTAAACAAACTTTTTCTTAATTTGTATTCTGTATAGGTTCTGAGTTCCTTCCTCATTTTGAGCAAAATTAACCGTATTTAAGCTACTTTTTTCTTATTTTCTGACTATGTGTAGAAGCTTACCACACACAAAAAAAAAAACAATGGTATTAATTGGATTTTGATCAACTGTAGCTTACGTTAAAAAAAAAACATAGGTTCACGTCATATGAGCTTGATATAGGATTTACACAACTGACAAGTCCAACATAAAAAACCACCTGGAAGCAAGAAGAGAAACAAGTGTATAGTATATATTTTTTAATAGATTTCAGTGAATGCTAGTATTGGTTTGTTATTTTTAGCTAACTTTTCTTTATTTTTGTAGATTTACCTTGTGATCCTATTGTTTTTCCATAAAAACTAACAGTCTCTAGTTTGGTTGTACTAAGAAAGAGAACCCACATAAACAAATATAATTGATCCAGAATAAAGGTATGATGGCTTTGACGTTAATGTTAACTTGTAAAGTTATAAATTTTTATCTCATGATTCCAAGCTAACTTTCTTCCCCTACACCAGGAAGAGCTTGATAGCCTAAATGCCTAATTTTGTGTTATACCGCCTAATTCGTCTTGTGGTAGTCCCTCCTAATCCCTATGATACGTCCACCACAACCTAACCTCAATATCATTCGCTGAAAATATGAAAATATCTAAATGTTCAAAACTCACGTCCCTGTTTAGGTCACACCCCAAATTCAAAGTTTTCGTTTTTCCACAGTCCCATACCTCAATATTGTTATTGGATAGAAATCGTACTTGGTGTCTTCTTCTCCCCCCCACCCAACTAAATCCAATGAATATATCATTTTCGGTTACTTAAAAACCAAGTATCATGTACATCTTCACACCAGCTGTCTTTCGGGTCCCATTCTACTTAAAATCGAATCTTATCATTATCACCTCTTCTTCTTTTATTCCCAACATTCTTATTAAGCTTTTTATTTATTTGTCGCTCTCCTCAGTTTCTCCAAAGCTTATCCCCATTTTGAATTAATTTCTTCTACCAAAAGACCCACAAAATGAATCAGAAAAAAGTATAATCGTCAGAACATATAGATACATATATACATTGTATGTGTTTAATACAAAAAAATTATGATAAAAGACATACCATAAACGAGAAGATCGATCACGCCTTGGCTCGAATTTTTACTTGATGAAGAAAATTACCTGCAGATGACAAAAAGTGATAATGGATGTTAGTTCAACAGAAATGGAATATACCAACAACAACACAAAAATTGAAAATACCATACACAAGAGCAAGTGTTAATTAAAACCATTCTTTAACAAAGAAAAAAAAAATGTTAACTAAACCACTTTTTGTATCAAAAATGTTCGTTAAAACCTGAAAATATAAACCAAGTGACTAAAGGAAACGGACGGTACACGTAATGACGTCGGCTAAACGGTGATGGCGCGCAACATAACAGAATAAAGTAACGGAAGAGTTAGATAAGGTAGGGGTGACACGTGACAAAACGGTTACGACTTACGAGGCTCAAAACCGGTTAACGTTGACGGCGAAAATGCAACGGAGAGACGGTAACGGAAGGCAATTCAAAAAAAAAAAAAAAAAATTATGAAGAAGAAAGAAAAAGAAAAAATTAAACGAACTCACCCCAATTCACGAACAAACAAAAAAAGCTTTAGGAGGATTTCATTAATGGCGACGGTCATCGTAAATAGAGAGATCACGTACACCTTCCATTTATCTCTCTCTCTCTCTCTCTCTTTTACATTTTTAAACGATGGTTTTTTTTTTTTTTTTATGTATATTCTATTCGATTCTTCACATTTTTCTTTTGGAATTCGATTTTGGGGAGGGGCTTGGGGTTATTGCCAGTGATTTCCGTTGTGGACGAGGTAGATATTTCTCGAATTACGGTGGACATAGCAGCCGTAGCACTGATTCTTCCCGGTGGTTAACCTCGGCGGCGACGGAGGAAGCGGTGGTTTTGACATAGACGGAGGAGATCTAGGACTTGATGAAGTGGACGAAGTGGTGGACGATGACGTGGACGAAGGTAGCGCTAACGAAGGAGGCGAGATCGTTGGTTTTTTAGATTTCAGCGGATTTAGGAAGACTCTGATCTTCATCGGCGACGGCGAGGAGGAGGAAACAAGGTCGTACTCTTCGATAAGATTCGCCAGATCTTCATCGGAAGTAACGGAAACGAGCGCGTCGAGATCTTCCGTCGGTAGCTGACACCGGATAGCGACGGTTGATCCGCACATCTCCGCCATCTTCGACACTAGCTCTGTTACACGCACCACACGCGCAGCCTTAATTTCTCTCTCCAAGAAACCGATTTCACATTTTTCGAAATTCAAAATCCAAATAACAATCAGCGCGCGAACTAACCGGAAAACGAGATGGAGCGGGGAACGGCGAGGACGCGAGTGTGACCGCCGTTGTAACGGAGCTTGCCGTCGGGATAACGAGGTAGAATCTTCCCGCCGTAGCTACAGAGAAATTTGATTGTGGAATTCGTCGGAGAAATAACCATAACTAGAGAGAGAAAAGGAGAGAAGAGAGAGCTTTGGAAAGGAAGACTAAAGGATTCTTCTAAGGTTTCTCTGTGCAAGCCAAGTGAAGAGTAACGTTAAGAACGTATTTATAGCGATTTATGAAATGGAACAAACAACGGAGAGAAAGAGAGATAACGAGGGGTAGAATCGTAATTTCCCGAACCCATTAGTTACGTAAGCCTTGGTCTTTTTTTTCATTAAGGAAAAACCGAAAAAGAGAACATGATTTTTTGTTTTTTAAAAAAAGCAAGATTGAGCCAAAAAACAAACAAAAAAAGTTTAAAGATAACAAGATTTGTGATAGGGTTTTTAACTTTTTGTATTGAGTACTATATTCTATGAATAGTATTATAGCTGTATCATATGAATTAACAATCTCAGCCATATTTCGGTGGAAAATAAATTATTAGTTTTAACATAAATTCACATAAAAGCATGTTATTACTTTTTACCTAGAACATTAATGTGTCCGGGGCAAAAAAATTTATGGTATCAGTTTATGATGATATACAAGGAAAGCAAATAAATCACTTGAAAAAAAAAACCAGATTAATTTTCAAATAAATGTAACAACTATTTGTGATAAAATCTTAAATATGTATAATTTTAGTTTTCAAAACTCACTAATAAATAGATTAATCAAAATCTACTTATATAACAATGGAAAATCTAAGAAACTAAATCTAAAAAAAAAACTAATTAGAGAAAACTATGTAAAAAACTAAGAAAATATTTTTTTGGGGTTTAAATTTTTAGTTTCAAGACTATAAAAATATTTTGAAAATAAGTATTTATGAGAATTCAAGATTCAAATCCCAAAAATTTCAATAAAGCTTTTCTAAACCATTTTTTCATCAGCGAATTGAGAGAAATTAATATATTTCAATCAGTCTTTTTTTTTGACATTCAAACTCATGTATTATTGATGTTAACCAAACAAGACAGCTTCGTGAGCTGCCCAGTTTGGAATCGAAGAGTTTACATGAGAAAAAGTGGAACCACGTGTTCTTGCTCCTTTTGAGAGACAACCGGCACGGACATTACACAAACAAGGTATAAAGGATAGCGAGAAGAAGTTAAAAGAAATACAAATGTGTTTAAATTCATCTAATTCTGAGGCCAAGGACGGCTAGTCTTCTTCTTCTTCTATGATCCGCACAAGCTGGAGACAATCTGTCTCAAAGCTAAGTGAAGTATAGCCCAACTGCAGGGAAGCCTTCATAGCCCAGGTGAGCGCCGCGAGTTCAGCGTGTAGAGGCGAGAGGACCTGTTGTATTGCTGCAGCCCCATACACGTGGTTTCCATTCTCTAGGTCCAAAACCAGACCCATCCCTATGACGTAACTATCGATACCCCAAGAGGCATCGATTTGACATCGTGGGAGGATTGGTGAGGGTTCGTCTTGGGCAGGAATGAAGGGTAAACTCGTATCATCTTCTATGGCTTCTTCCAGAATTTGAGCTGCAAACCAAGCCTCAGTCTCTGCATGTGCAAGTTGGAACGTGTTTATGGAAGCGATATCTTCATTCTCGAAGACCTTCACATTTCGGGCTTTCCATAGTTGCCATATTATCCATGGGAACTGATCGATGGTTTTTTCTCGTACTTTATTTTCCTTTGCACGCCATAACAGGAAATCTATGTTTGAAAAAATCGCATTACACAGGAAGATCCCCGGAAGCATTGGGACGTTCATCTCGCGCCAGACTTGTATTGCCGCAGGGCACTCAAAAAGTAAATGGTTGATAGTCTCCGGTTCTATTTCGCATCGTGGGCACTCGCGATCCACGCCACAATAGCGATTACGGACCGGGACACATCCAGCGACAACTTGCCAGAGAAAGTGTTTAATCTTTCTAGTAGTTTGAACAGACCATACTTTATGTCTCAACCCATTGGTACTTGGTTCTAGTGTTTGTACAGGCCCCATATTGGTCTTTTGATTTCATTCAGTCTCTAAATGCGCCTTTTTTGCATTTCTAACCATAACTCTTTCATTTGAGACATCTTGTGATCAAGTTCAAATTCTTGCATTGCGAAGATTTTTTTTTTTCTTGCCAAGGATATTTAGATATAATCTTATTTTCTTGGTTCATTCTAATCTTTCTTCACTTAAATGTAAAAATAATTTGTGTTTTATTTTTCTAGCTTTATGAATAAAGTCGTAGGAGGTGATTTAGTATTTTATCAAAGTCTCTTCAAGCCCTCTATATAACTCTCGGTCATATTCTAAAAGGTGAGAACCATAAGGGTTGAGATTCTCTGAAAGTTATTTATGTGTTATGTGTGTCATGGTATCTTCTAAAACCGCATCTTAACCTACTTTGAAAGTGAGTCCAGGAATTAGAAACCAAATATGTGTATTTTGGAGTTGGATATTAGCTTTTTCTTAGTTTAGATCTTAAACTATAAGAAAAAATTCAAGGAAAATATATTTTGGTTTTTAATTAAATATGATATAGCAAAATAGTTAAACTAAGAAAAAATTCAAGGAAAATATATTTTGGTTTTTAATTAAATATGATATAGTAAAATAGTAAATAAACATAAGTTACAAAGGTGAATAATCGGAGTTATTAGTAATTCAGATGAATGGATATAATTGAGTGAAAAATAAGACGTTTGTTTTAGTGAATTTTGTGATCAAAACTACAATAATGACATAATAAGAAAATAAAAACGAAATGGGTAAATTAACAAGATGTTACTTTTTTTTAGAAAAATATAATATAATAGTGTGCAAATTCAAAGATCATGTTCAAATGTGGGCGATATTTTGGAGTCGATTTGACTCCGGTTTAATTATACTCCAGATCATGTTCAAATGGAGTATTTGTTTCTGGTAAACTTATCTGAACTTCAACCAAATGTTTCATCTCGAATTAGTTCGTTTCGATTAATGCGACTCATAGCGTCAACTAGTGGACACTGCTCCAAACTGTTGTGAACAAATTTGACAAAGATGGAAAATATATAAAGAAACGCTTTCGGGACCCACATCACGTGGGGCACACATGGAGATGGTCCAGATGACTTGCATGGCCGTAATTAAGATTTAGAGACGTAATTAAAAAATTTAAATTTTTAAAAAAAAAAATTTAACTTACTTGTAGCCACTTCATTTTTCGTATAGTGTTTAAACTTTATTCCATAATAATGATTTCTTTAGAAAATATTGATGATAAATTATGTATATACCTTCAACTATGTATAAAAATATAAAATATAAAGGTGGATAACAAAAGAAAAGAGATAAACATAAAAGTGGAAGAACAAATTCAAGGTTACATCAACATTATCCATTGATGTCTTGTCTACAGACCCATCATAAAAATATGAAAAAAATGAAAAAACGAATATTCTATTGGAAATATGCTTTTCCTAGTTCCTACTTCCTACAATATCTATATAATACGGAGGGAAAAAAATTGGAAATGAGGATATGATGATTATCTTGTGTATACGTGTGTCACAGTATCGCCCGATCTTGATGACCAATTATTCTGAATGGTCCTACACTGTGCAACGAAACTATTAAACATACCAATATCTCTATTTTTTTATGAAGTGTAAGATATGGCGTGTTACCATTAGATAACGATTATCGCAGTAGCACCAAAAGATATAGTATATGCAGCGAGGTTAAATAATCAAAATCTTAAAAAGTGTAATTCGATCATAAAGCGTAGATCATAAAGCGTAGATCATGCAATTGTGAAATGTATTTTTAGGTCTCCCGCCTTGTTTTTAAACTAGTTTGTTATACTGCTAAATAATGGCTCTTGCTATTTATATCCTTACACTTTCGCAACTTGTATTGTATTTATATCAACGAATCTATTGCTACGGGAAGCCGTACTCGTTTCAGAAGCATGGAGTAAATAAGTATGCAAATATATTAAACTTTTTTTTTGGTTTTAATGTTAAGCAAATATATTAAACTTGTTAACAAACTTGGATTTTTAATACATGATTTTGAATATCTATAGAATTCGTCCTTCTAAAAACCATCATATTATCGTTTCAAGACAACGTTCTCTGTCACCCATAATTTTTTGTTAAAATTCTCTAGATCTGTCGCCCATAATGCAATTTTTTTTTTGATAAAAGATTTGCTTGAATAGTAATAAAATCTTACAGAAAAACCAGATGAAACCACTCATCTTTAACAAAAGAGAAGAAGAAAATAATAAAAACAGAGAAAGAAAGAGCGAAACAATAAAAGAAGAAGGAGAAGCACTTTTACAAGTGAAGCGATAGGAGCCACATTGCAGGTCACGAAATTAACGCTGTTGAACCCACCAACTTAAAAGACCACCGTAATCAGAGTTTTGCAGACTTAAAGATCGGGCCCTGTTTTTCACCACTGCATAATGCAATTTGTTATGCCAATTTCTTCATGCGCTTATTCACATTCTTATATATCATGTGTTTGATGTCACCAATGTCTTGAACACGTAAATGATTAACATTAACAACATATAATATTTCCCCTTTTTACGAGTACGAATAATAATTGAAGTGTTTCAAAATCACGAATTCGCGTGACTAAACTTCAAATCTTTCTTTTTCACGAAACGAGTACGAATAATCATTGAAGTATTTCAAAATCACGAATTCGCGTGACTAAGCTTCGAAGCAATGCCGATAAGTAGTTGATAATATTTAAATGCAAAAAGACATGAAGTTTTTTTATTCACATGATCGACTTGAAAATAGTACTGTGATATAGTGCAAACCGTTTAAAACGACAAATCTCTTTTCAAATTCGTATCAACTAAAAAAAGGGTTAACACATTTGAATTTACTTTCTATCATCAGTTTTTTATATAAAAAATGCCTTATAAAAATGATCTAATGCTTTATCAAAATAAAATTTAAATAAAAATGATCTAATATATTTATAACTTTTTTTTTTCTTTATGAATAATGGGGAGATCTTGAATAACGTAATCCATTGTAATATTTAAACTCTGTTTCAAATCTTAAAATTATTGTTACTACGTATTAATCATAACGAAACTCGGAACAAATGGCATGAGCATGAGTTGGACTTTAGTTATCAACAAATGAAAGATCAAACTCATAATAAAATAGGGCATTTAAACTTTGAAGTTTCACGATCTATAGTTTAGAGACTCTTCTTTCGTATATTAGCTAGGTAGCTGTATAATCCCTGGAGTTCATTTTTAAAGGTTCACGAAAATATTTTCTCAAGCAAAATAAAAAATCGGAATATTAGTTTCCGAAAATTAATTTGGAAGAATTTGACAAAAGGACACAGCGACACGTATGGCATGAATAGAGAGAAATGGACGAGTTGTTATTTCTGCGGCGGACACGCAAAGTGCCATTGCTTCTACCATTGAAGAGGATAAGCCCATATCATCATAAATGTTGGACGTATTTTCTTTTTGATAAAATGTTGGACGTATTTACACTTCAGTACCATCTTTATTATTTTAAGTTAAAAATACATTACAAAAACAAAACTCATATCTATTTAGTTCACTTAGATCAATTTAATTAGCTAGGCTGTGAATCTGTAATGCAAAATTGTTTCCTCACAGTATTCCCTCTGTTTTCTAGAGATGATTTTTTTGGAAAACAATATTTGTTTCAAAAAATGAATGTTTTCTGTTTTTCAATACATTTTTATTAGTTAATAATAATGAAATGTAAATTTCAATAAAAATGATTAAATTATTGAATTATCTATTGACTAAAAATTATAGGTAATTATAATTCACAAAAAAAAAAATTATAGTTAAATTTTAGTTTGTCTTCTTTATATGTGTGAAAACTTTTAAATTTTATTTTTTCAGAAACAGATGAAGTATTATTTTGTCTGTTCTTTTAGTCAAAAACGTAGTTTTACATCTAGCAAGTGTATTAGATTTCTAACAAAACAAAACAGAAATTAAGTGTAACTGTTTGTTTTTCGTTTTAAAATTTTGTAATTAAATAGAAATGTTATTGGGAATGTTGTTTATAAGACTAGTCTCCTGTTTGTTTTTTTTTGGTTGAAAGTGGTATTTTTGTTCGAAAATAATGTTAACCTAGTGGGTTCAGTTGCAGAAATTAACAAATTTGTTTTGCAAGAGAAATAAACTTTTTTAAAAAAAGAATAGCAGAAAAAGAAGAGCTGTTAAAATGTCATGTAAAATATCATAGATCTCTATATAATATACTTTATATATTTAGTTATCATGATTGTGAGATAATAAATTTTTAATTTGAAATTAATTAGCATGATCTTAGATAGTTTAGATATATACTCTTGTAGAATTATCTCCATTATTAATATTAAACATTATTACGTTGATGGTGATCACACTCAAGATTCAAGAAGAAGAAAATANAAAAAAGGCCTTTTTCCCAAAAAAAAAAAAAAAAAAAAAAGAACAATTTTTTTAAAAAAATGAAATTTAAAAATATAAAGCTAATCCTTGTGGAATTATAGCATTTTTTAGATAAAGTGTTTGTGTTAGTAGCATTGTGGGTATTTTGGTTATAAGAGGAGAATTCGTCGAGTCTTAGAAAACTTGTTATTTCGGGTAATTGGCATTTGGCAGTTACATTTCTGTTATATATCAAATTGAATATGCTATGCTTTTGTTTTAGTTGGTCACAAAACGCGCGTAACTATATTATATATATGTAATATAAAAAGTTAAAAACTATGCGTACTAAAACATTTTAATTCTTTAAGCATTCCATTCCATCCAATATGATCCCATGCCTAGTCATACAGAGTATTGGTGGATTGTGAATGCGTAATGTGGGCCCAGTAAAGACCCACAAGGTGACTAGGATAACGCCGCAAGTTGGATGGACTTTGCAAAATACAAGGCAAGTGTCAATTTGGCTTGGCGCGGCTGACACGTGTATCCACCGAGGCAATCCCCAATTTAGGTTGTTTTTGTTTGTCCTTGCTATTTTGGTAAAATTTAATTCTTACTTCTTTTCTACTATGGTTATGTGTGTGGGATCGGGAATCTTTTCGATCGGTTTTGATAAATGTACATATTATCGTTGCTTTTTCCGTTTAAGAAAAAAAATGGAGAAGATACAGCTTATTTATTTTCCAAATATGATTAGCTGATAAGAACAATTGTATGGTTAATACGCATACTGGCTGATAAATCAAAAACTACTAGAAACAGAAAATACCTAACTAATTCGTAGTGAAATTAAAGTTTAAATCATTTCAATTCGATTTCATCCGTGGCTAATCACTCTAAACAATTTAAATAGGTTAAAAACTAATTTTTTAAAGTTTCAAAGATTAGTCTAATTTTGATTAAAAAGAAAAAGAAAGATAACGAATAACAATGATGGTAAGGTACATGTGTTTTTGTTCAAAAAAAAAAAAAAAAAAAAAGGTGCATGTGTTGCGGTTTGATAACTGCAAACTGGTTGAAAGTTATAGTTTGAATATTTGAGGCTGTAAATATTAAGAAACGCTAGAAATGTACCGCTTCCTAAATAATGGACCGAAGTAGGTTTAGACAATTAGTGACGTGAAAGGTATTACATATGAACTACAAATTATTTAAAGACATAAGATTTTTAAATTTCAAAGAAAATTTGATAGTTAATATTGTTTGAAAACATCATATATTAATTCAGATGCTAAGAAATATATACATATAAAGGTAATAAAAAAATTTATGTCCTCTAATCATTATTTTTTGAAAATTGTACTATTTTAATTTTTTTATGTATCTATGTCCTCTGTTCATTGTTTTATTTTTCTGTGAATTTACAATTGTTCATAGTCTATTGAAATGTCTAAAAATCATAAATTAGACCTACATAGTATTTTAAATGCATCCAGCTAAAAAAATAATGAAATTAATAAATATTAAACTCAATATTTTTATATAATGTGTGGATATATTTGATGTTAACAAATTCACTGTTCAAAAAATATCATCATTTCATCCATTATTTAAATGATTAATGTACATTATTAACAACATCAGCTCTAAAAATATTGTCACTATACCATTAAAATTACCAACACATCTGAGTTTAAATGTATTTAAAAAATTTCACAAAAATAATTATGATGATAAAGTTACAAAAAAACAATTTTTATAATTTAATATATTATTATATTACATATATGTCATTATGAAAAATACCTATAATAAAATATTTAACACCAATATTTACTTTTATCAGACTGATATGTACTAACAAGTTTATCATTAAAAATATTAATACAATGATATTTATTTTTGTTCTAAAATCCAAAACAAAAATTTTATGATTAAGAAAAAAAAAATGTGTATAATTCACTTAATATGTGTACCACTGTAAAAAAAATGAACATTACATGTTGAAACAACCAAATTTTTTTTTTTTTAAATAACAATACTCAGCGGAAGTCTTAAACCAAATAAATAACTCAATAAATATAATCAATTCAACAATAAACCGATAATAAAATAAATCAATGAAATGAAATAACTCTAGCAACCTAAACACCAGGTTTGCCAATAAAACAAAACGAATAAACCAATCATCCTATCATCCTCTTCATCTCTCGGCCTCATTCCGCGGTGGCACGTTCCTGTTACCTGCATCATATTGGAATAGAGATGCGTAAGTATTATCATAAATACTTAGTGAGTGGATCATTCTGTCTACAGGCCATGTACGTCAATCACTAAACAATACATCAAGCAACAACAACAATAACAGCAATAAACAATAACAACAAACAGCAACAAGCCCAAAAGCCCAAACTCTCGCCTATAAGGCCCAGTGTCGACCGACACTTCGACGAGTGTCAATCGACGCTTACCACACTAGTGTCGATCGATACCAAGCATGGTGTCGATCGACACCCCCCGACGAAACGAAACCAAAAGTTACGAAACAGCCTCAAACTCGCAGATAAACAGCAAACAATGGGATTCAATCCCCATATATGAATCAAATAACCCAAATATGAAGAACAACTCAAGAACCGCATTATAAACCCATAAATCACGAAATCTCTAGTGAATAACGGACCTACAGTCACGCACTCACCTTGAAAGGGTTAGAAACGAAGGAAGGAAGATGAACAGCAACAAATCTGGCTCAGAAACTCCACAAAACTCCTCCAAATCGCCTCTCAACCTCAAAATCGCCTCTGGAACTTTGCTTTTCCCGAAAAAGTGACTCTGAAAGGTGGCCACAAGCTTTTTATTCGAGAAATAGGGCTTCCTTCGCCCAAACCAGCTAAACCGGCCGACTCAAATCAAACCGGCCCAATTCCAGATAACCGGTGTCGATCGACACCCCTCATGGTGTCGATCGACACTAGATGTTCAAAAGCAGTTTACACGTTTTCTTCGAAATGCTTGAACCTTGGACCGACCGTACAACAATCAAACAAGAACATGCGCGGTAAATCCTCAGTTCACACCTCTAAGAGCACGTATAAACTACTCTCAAACCCCTAATATCGTCCGACACATATCCCAAAACAACAATTCAGGTTCACGGATGTTACACATGTAATGATGCATTACAAATTGTAATACAGAATTTTGTAATATACATTGTTGTACCATCAAATTTGTAAATTTTATCTGATTGTTTACATAGTTAACATTACAAGTTGTGTTAAATTGTTACCAATCAAAACCATAGTTTCGGATATCTATATAAATAAAGTTAAACATCATCTCTTCTCAGCCTGCCACCTCAGCAAATAGAAGCTCTAAAAAATTAACACATCATTATATTATCTGTTAATTTTTAAATTATTTGATTAATTTATTATATTTTATTATTATACTCTAATTTCATAATAAATACTCTATCATACATTAATTTATCTAGAATTTGAAAACATTTTTTTATAAAAGATAACTTATATATTTATTTATCTTTTAAAAATATATTTTCATAATTTTAGTTATATACTTCTATTTATACAAATTTATCAAAATATTTATTTACATTAAATGAGTAAAATAAAAATTGATAACATGCAACATAATATTCATGTAAGAAATGAATAAAGTCTTATAAAAAGATATCAATATTGTTTGTTATGTATTAGTGTAGTTGGAAAAAAAAATATTAATTTCCTATCAACCAAAATCCATTAAAGTATATGACGAAGATAGTTCACTCGAATATTAATCTTTCGTATTTATTTGACATATTTTATTCTTTTTATTATACTTTAATTGTCATAATGATTATTATGTATTAATATATTAGTTTTAACAAGAATTTGATTTTTTTAATAAAACAAAAATCTTATTTATTGATTTACAAAAACTAAAATTTAACGATTTAATATTGTTAAATTAAATTATATAATTTTATAATATTTATGAAACGATATAGGATATGACATGATGAAAAGGAAAGATATAAAACGGGATGAGATGAGAATGAATGGGATGAGACAGAGTGGGACAATAAGCAATGAGACGGGACGGGAAGAAACGGGAGACAACATGACGAAATGGGATGAAACGGGACATAAGGGGACATGACGGAACGAGATAGAAAGGAATGAGATAGAACAGGATATGACGGAAGGAACTGGACAGGACGAGATAGGTTGGGAAATGATAGAACGGAACTGAATCGGAAGGAACAGAAATGGGACTTATTCCCATAATTTTTATTTAATTACTAAGCATATGATATTTTTGAAATACAAAATTAAATTACAAAACTTGATATCTTCAAATTTTCTTTTAAACATGTTAGTAATACCGATATAAAATTCCGCGCGAAACGCGGATCATCCCCTAGTTACAAATAAAGTTATGCATTATAAACGATTTCTTTCACAGTTTTGATTTGATTTTTAATTTTATTATGATAATTAATATTGTACTGTTATAATGTTACCAATCGAAGTTTATTTATATATCATTATTTTACGAAACTATTATTTGTACTATTATTTTTCATACTATTTATATTTGTAACACTATATTTCGTACCATCTAATTTTTTTATTATACCAATATTTATTACGTTGCCAATGGCATAAATCACACTTTTTCAACAACAACAAAAAATCCACCGCTCCTAAATTATGGGTTTTGCATGTACCGCTCTATTTGAGGAGAAAATCGTTTGTTCTGCACATAATTTTGTAGCATCTCTTTTTGTATTATCAGGTTGTACCATTCAATTGAATACAAATACCAAAGTTACATTTTTTAAAAAAAAGTTGTACCATTCACATGAATGGTTACATGTTGAACATTACAGTTTGTAGAATCATTTTAGATTGTAACCAACCAGACCCATTTCTCCCGGATCGTTACCCATTTGAGCTGGGTCAGGCCTCGTTTAAGAAAAGCTGTCACAACAGCTACTTCGGAGAATCACATAAGTAATACTATAGCAAAATAATTGGGCTTTCAAAATTTTCAACTACTTTAGCCCAATTATATTTTAGTACCACAAAGACAAAGACCGAACCGAACATGCAAGATTTTGATTATCATCTGCAATATTTAAGTTTTACCAAGAACCATTGGGCCAACAATGGTGCCAAACCCAATGAAACATAAACTTAATTGAGAAATTGAACAAACTTTTGACATGTGGGGGTAGAGGTTATTGAGAGATGAATTTATATAGAGTTGATTGATTTTAAAAGTTAACAGAATTGTTAAATTTGTAAAGAGTTTAAAAAATCAATTATTATAATAAAGGGTTATATGTAGTATTTTGGAAATTTTGTTTTATGAGTTAAGTTGTTTAAAATTTATGTTCTAATAATAAAAGATTTAATGGATTCACAAAATCATTAAAATACAAATTTTTTAAATAAAAACGGATTTTACATGCACTTTAAAAATTATCAAACTAATAACAACATATTTTAGTAAAATTAAGATTATTAGAATTCATAAACCAATAACAAAAGTTTTTGAAAATTTTAAGGATTCTTAAAATCCATCTAAACTAAATACATTGTGCAGAGGACTGATGACATAGTGAGCGACATGCAAAATGGAAGCTTTCGAAAAATCTTGTCTTTTGAAGTTTTCTAAAAAAACAAATTGCAACCAAACTTAAACATAACTTATAAAACAATTGGTCATATTTCAAAATTATAAAATTTAAATACACTAGACCGAAAGTAAACATGTCGATTGATTGATTGACTAATCTCACGAGCAACCGGAAGTAAACATTTTTTGACTGTTGCAGCGACGGCGCAGCCAAAGACAACGTTTTTGGCACACTCTTCAAACGGTTCCCTTGTTCAATCATCTTCTTGATCTCCTTGAGATCTTTCGAAACAAAAAACTTGCAAAAACCTATACAAAATCAATAAAATAAACGAAGAAGAATTATTCACAATCGATTTGCCTTCTTGACCATCATTTTTAACTCCTCAAGGATGATCTTGAGCTCTGCATTCAACATCTTCAGCTCTTTGATTTCTTCTGACATCACAAATTTGCAAAATCCTACACAAAAACGGAAAAAATAAATTCACGCATGTACCAGTTGCATGATCTCGTGCGGTTTTCGTGCATGAAGAACCGAGTCACACAAAATAATTTTGCTATATCTTCACAAACACACATATTATATGTATATATAGCTATCTATATAAGTGACCATATTCTAAATCGTCACGTTGTGTAGAAAATCCTGAAAATTGATTATCTTTATTGGGTAATGGAGACAGATAGACGTGGACGTAATTGGTCGGAGAATGACGGGTGAACGTGAACGTACCGGCCAAACTTAAATATGTGATCTCTATGAATTACAGGTTTGAAGACTTTACTTGCTCCAAACCGACCAAGCTAGTGCCCACTTTTAAATATTCAAAATGAAAAAGACTATGAAAAATATGATCATACAAACAAATGACGAAAATGGAAGAGACAACATTTTAATTTGTGCTGGTTAATNAAAAAAAAAAAAAAAAAAAAAAAAAAAAAAAAAAAAAGATTATGGTAACGAACAAATAATGAAATTATAACTGGGGACTGGGGTGTATGCTAGCAATTATGTGGTGGGATACACATGGATAAGAATCGTTCTTCTAGACAAGATTAAATATCAAAATTTATGTTTATTACGTACGTGATGAATGCTTTTATGTTCGAATAAATACAGAAAACGTTGATGAGGTTACAATCTAGTCCAGTTTGGAGGATTCCTTTGCAAGATGGGATTGCGCATCATCTTACTCTGTCTTCAAGGAGAATGTAAAACTCAATGAATATAACTATCGTGAGTTGAGGGATCATGATTTCGATGTTCGTTAATTACTAATTAATATTTAGTTTTTAAAGGTTGATGGATACAGTCACTGCTAAAATTATACAGCATATGCAAATTAAAAAAAAAATGAATATAGGTGAGAAGCTTTTGTTGAGAATTTTTTAAAAACATTGTAGGTCCAATCCAACATGCAATAATTTTTACTATATAGTTGCTTTTTTTTTGTCTGAAACAAATTTGAAGTAGTAAGACAAAACAAAATTGGCTTGAGATGCACCAAAATAAAAACCAGTCATGTGCCACACTGATGTACATCTTATTCAGAATAGCTCTCAGTCAATTAGTGTATTTGATTGCACTTGATTTCACTGTTTAGTGAAACCAGATGTTTATTTTACCCCTTTTGACTCTTATAATGTAAATACAATGCTTACCATTCTGAAAACCAAAATTTCAAGAATCTAACTTAAAAACTAGGAGTAGGAGAGAACTGATTTTCGATTTTTCTTTTTGTTTTATTTTACTTATTCTGTTCCTTAATACTTGATGTTTTAGAGTTTTCACATAGATTAAGAATCAATTAATGCTTAACTTTTATTGTATTACTTTTTCATTTGAAATAACTATTAACCAATAAAAATTACAGATTTCTCTTGGAGTTTGCATTTTTGTAACATTTATTAGCAAAAATTAACTTTTAAAACTAAAATATCAAACAATATGAAATAAATAAGAAAAGTTTAAATATCAAATATTAAGGAACATATGGAGCTGATGTTAGGTTTGTAAAGAATTGCCATCAATGAGAAGGCAGGCGAATAAAATTTGTGTGGAAAAGAACAAAAAAAGAAGATAGGAAATTAAGTATTGTGCGGTGTACGAATGGTCCAACTCTTTGCACATGGTAATTTGCATATCGCATAAATGAAATGCATCAGCATGAGTATATAATGTATTGTCTTCAATTCTTTGATATCGTGGTTTGGTTAGCCTAGAGGTACCTAATTGTGATATTTATTGTTTATCTCGCAAAACTTTTACGTTCAAACTATCAAAATCAAGCTGATTTATATATATCAGAACAAAACAAAAAAGTTATTGATGTCTTTTATTTGTATAAGTTTCGGATGAGTAAACCTTATACATTGTTTATCCGTGGTCAAAGTTTTGGCTCCTAAATAAATATTGTCTTATAGAGCCAAAACTTCTACATGAGCAATATGGGCGTTTCGTCGGTTATGATGCAGACTGAGTTTTGTCTATTTTCTTTCTACTAATCTGTTTACCTTGAAGGAAATTGTGAGAATGATATACCCTCTTTTGGGTGTGTGATATCTAATAATGCAGTATAGATAATTTAGCTTTCGCATAGTAAACAAAATTACGGAAATTTGTGTGTGACACAATTTCGAAAGATTTTTATTTTCTTACACAATTAGCAAATGTGGATGGTTCGTGTCCACTCGTTTCCTGACATTCCGAGTTCCTATCCAATTTACCCCACAAGATTTGGCGAATCTATTCCCATCCATCTATTTCTTCTATTCACGTTCCGAATGCAAACAAAATGAAGTCCGAATGACGAAACTACCCCTTCATATTCCCTCCGAAAAATATTGGAAGAATAATTAGCAGAAAGAAGAAAGAAAAAAAAAAAAAAAAAAGAATGGTGATTGGACAAGGTGGAGCGATCAAACATGTCGTTACAAAACGCCAGATTGAATCATTTGAAACTTTTTTAAAGCTCCTGATTTATGTTTGTGGAGTTATCTCTGCTACATGTATATTACGACTTACGAGTAACAATTTTTAAAAAAAAATTTGTAAAAAATAAGAGTATGAATTCAAAAGTGTTTATGTACTGTGTGAGAATATGCGCTAATTTTGTTTATCTGATAAAAAAAAACCAAATATCTATCGCAAATTCGGGCCTTTGCCGTAATTAACGAATGAATCAAGTAAATCCTTTATTAAAAAAAAAAATGTTTTTAAATTTACGATTACAGCTCTTTTTATTCCTCTTTGTTCATTTTCTTCTCACTCAATTTGTTCATCTAATTAATGGTCGTCATTGAGAACTTTGGAAGATTCACATTCCCTGGATTTCTCATTTGTACCGTACAATACAATTGCACCAAAGCTTTACAGGGAAATTAAAACTCCAACAAGAAATCCAAAAGACACATAAATCAACATACAAAGATTCATCTAAAAAAAAAAAAGATCCAACAGCCACATAGAAACCCAATTACGATGCGAAATAAAAACAAATCAAATCACAACATTGAATTTGGCAGTCTTCAGTAATCAGTGGTGGGCAATGGCTCGTGGCCGTCTTCGTTGATGAAGACAAAGTCGTAGATGAGTCCAGCGAGTCCACCGCCGACAAGAGGACCAGCCCAGTAAACCCAGTGGTTGCTCCACGACCAGCTCACAACGGCTGGTCCGAAAGCGACGGCAGGGTTCATTGAGGCTCCACTGAAAACTCCGCCGGCGAGGATGTTAGCTCCCACGATGAAACCTATGGCGATTGGTGCGATTGTTCCGAGACTACCGTTTTTGGGGTCGACGGCGGTTGCGTAGACGGTGTAGACGAGCCCGAAGGTCATCACAATCTCGAAGACGAAAGCGTTTAAGGATCCAACTCCGGCACCGAGACCAAACGCTGGAACTGCCTGAAAAATGATAATTTGAGAAAGAAAAAAAATTAGTTACTTGCCAGAGAAGTTAGATTAGCACTGTGATTTGGATAAACCGAACATAACTTGGTCCAAATTAAATTTAGATTTGTCTGATAGTTTTACTTTTCTATATGTAAAACAATATCAAATTCACGAATATGCATTTTAGTAAAAATAATGAGAAAACCAAACCAAATTTGTTTGTACAATATATTTTAGCAAAANAAATTTTTTTTTAAAAAATATTTTAAAAAAAAAAAAAAAAAAAAAAAAAAAAAAAAAAGCCCATTCAAACCTAAAAATTAATCATGAAGAACAAAACCGAAACTTACTTTGGAAAATAACCATACATTTTTTTTAGTCGACCAAACCAAATCTATTTGTACTAAATTCCATTACAAAAATATTAAACCGATTTTAGTTAAGGATAAGTAAAAAAGTAAGTGACGTTACCATGCCACCGGTGGCCAATTTAAGGAGGAAGCAAGCGGCGACGGAGCCAAGAAGCTGAGCGATCCAGTAGAGAATACCACGGAGGAGAGTGATGTTACCACCGAGAAAGACACCGAAGGTAACGGCGGGGTTAACGTGACCACCAGAGATGTTAGCGCCGACGGAAACAGCGACGAAAAGCCCGAAAGCATGGGCTAGGGCAGCGGCGACGAGGCCGGAAGGAGTGGTTGCTCCATTGTCTGTGAGCTTGTTGAAAGCTATTCCGGAGCCTGAGCCGGCGAAAACAAAGATCAAAGTGGAGAAAAACTCAGCGAGCGCCGCCCTTAGTGCGCTGGGGTGAGTCACTTCTTCTTGGACTCCGCCGACGGCGATGTTTCTGGTCGGCATGATTTAAAACGTTTTGAGAGAGAGAGAGTGATGGTTTTTTTCTTTTGTGTAGTGATTGGTTGAATTCTCTTTTGTGTGTTTAGGTCAATATATATAGCCAAGTGTGTTTTTGGAGATAAATCCCTTTCTTGTCATTTAAATAAGTTTTTTTTTAAAAAAATAGTAATACATATTTTCCCATTTGTTTTTGTCTTCTACAACTCTTTCAAGAACATTATCAAATTTAAACGATGATTGTGACACGGCCGCCATCCGAATACAAACCACTGATTTTGTTTTTTTTTTTTTCGTTTTTCAAATCACCAATTTATTTTGATTTTGCGTTTTAGAATGTTGTTTACTTTGAAGATTACTTAATTACATTAGGCTGAAGAGCCAAAAAGAAGTTTTATAGAATACATGATTTTTAAGGAAATATATTTTTTTTTTTGTTGTTGGAAATTCTAACATATATACCACATGTATATCTTACCAATTAGGTTGTCTATTCTAAAATAGTCGGATATTTCTCTTGCATAATGTACATTTCCATTTACAATATTTTAGTAAAAGATTAATAAATAAAATAATGTTATATATTTTTAATTTTGTTTCTTTTTACATGTTCGTATTCCTCGGCAAGAATTATATTGTTTAAACTTAAAAATACAAAGATTAATTTAAAAAAAAAAAAAAATTTAAAGTAAAAAAAAAAAAAAAAAGACTTTCGCTAAAGGTCCATTAATCGCATAATTTAATCGATCGATTGCAAGATTGTGCTACGGTCGAACCAGATTAAATACCGGTTTATTATCGAACCTCGACGATTAAGGGACAGATAATGAAGGAGAGAAGTCACATGGTGGGGTCCATTGTGATCACGTGTCGGTCGGTACATGGCGAGATAAGGCTGATGAATGGGATACAGCTGGCTCTATCACTGACCAATCACAAGTGCCAGCCTGTCCTTACCCTTCCAATTTTCAGACATTTCTTTCCTTAATTTTCCCATGTTGTTTTTTTTTTTCCTTTCTTTTGCGCTCATATTCTTATCTTTTAAATCTTCTGATAAAATCGTTTTCCATAACTAATTTTTTGGAATTGTTTCCAATTATACTTTCTTGATATTTTAGTTTTAAGAACTATACTCCCTATGTTTTCCAATAAGTAGCCTGTTAGAAGAAAAAAAAATTGTTCATGAATAATTGGTATTTACATATTTCAATGTAAAAATTAATTGTATTTTGTTATTTTGACTGTTTAAATTCTGCATATTAAATTTTATTGGTTGAATTATTTTATAAATATTGATAAAATATATTTTGTTTTAAAAAATAGAAAATTAAATAATTTTTTAATATATGTGCATAGTTTCAAAAGATCACTTATTATAGAACATAGAAAAATTTAGTTTGACAAATAAATAAAAAGTATAGAGTATATGGTAAGTAAATCAAACAAATAAATCCTGAATGGAAATCAAAAAGCGGTGCGTTTTTTGATGCCATTTCCAAATACCGGTTTAACAACACCAATCACACATCATTTTATGTATTTTACGTTTTATGTATTATAAAAATAAAATAAGATCGCATATTTTAATAACTCTTGAAATTGAATTCCGCTTGTTAAAACTCTCACACATGTGAAAAGGTGTGGTTCAAACAAAAAACGCATTTAACTAGATAATTCTTTTTTTTATATAATAATAAAACTAACTGCCATATGTATGTCAAAGTGAAGATCATATTAAGGCTAAAGACCACTTTTTTGGACGTATTTTTTGTAATTATTATTTTTCTTTTATTTTGTACTTTTAAACTAAATTTAAATTTATAGATTATATTTCAATAAATAATTACTCAAAAATAATATTAAATTATAAAATGGTGTCTAAATTTGATTAAACCTATATATATATATAGTAGAAAGTAAAATGTGTTTTGATTTTTGAACATATATCTTTCATTTATTTTGCATTTAACAATATATAACCAATTTTTTTTAAAACATTTAATTTTTCTTTTAAAAGAACTTATATGTATTACTTCATATTTTTTTGAACATATTGTATTGCATATTCATTTATCCATAATATATATTTTTCACATTTTGGTTTTAAGTTCGGTTATAATTTATATCATTATTGTATTGTGAACCGTTTGTTGCGTTTTTACTAATCAAACATGTTGTTTTGTACAAACAGATTATTCTGCATGAACCGCATTTGTTTTAAAATCCGCACATATAAAAAGTAAACCATATCGCACGTTAAATTCGTTTAATCCCACAACACAATACGCTATCATTCGGACCTGTTTCATCTTGGTTCAGCTCTTTTGATAAATAAACCCAGCAAGTGTTACTCTATTTTTTCTCATCGAATCAGGCTATCAGCAAGCGTTACTTCTTTCTTTTTTTTTCAATTATCCTAAGCTATTATTACTTCTTTTAAAAAATAAATTTAAATTTGAGTATGTTTTTATTTTTAGCATCGGAGGACAACTATTGTTAAGAAAACAAAACATTATTATTCACTATTGTCAAATCAAACTAATTATTATAGAAATACGCAATAATGGACGGGCCTGCGAAGCTTTTTTCTCCATTATCGCCGGCCTGACACAATGGCCGGTGGGAATTTTAGACCTCTTATTACGTCCCTAGACATTAATATAAACATTTAAATATTATACAGATGCTGAAATGTATTAAAAATACGTTTCTAATACAAGCATTATTACATAGTTTAAAAGATTGAGGCATTGTTAGAGAGGAACAACATATAACAGACAAATAAACGAAAAATGATTGAATGATCAGAATTCAGAATAGTAAAGTCTGATTAATTATAGACCGCATAATGCCAAAATAATACTGACCACAGCGTCACACGATTGTGAAGGAGAATATGCTTTTAGGATATGAGGCTAACCAAACTTACGGTTTCATAATTAATCAGGGATAACAGACAAACAGATTAGCCAAAATAATACTGACCACAGCGTCACACGATTGTGAAGGAGTATTAAGATAAAGAGAGCATCTAATCATTTTATGAATCTTTTAATACTTAGCCATTAAACAAGAAAACAAATAAAAGGGTCGCCGGTCGCCTATACGTGCACCACGTGTAGGTATTTTTTGGAATCTTTAAAGTTTAGATAACGTTTAGAAATGTAAAGTTATCTATCTATTGTATACAACAAGACACGAGAAATGGTGTAGAAGTGCTGGACTCGTGGTTAGTTACAATCATCGGTTTGGAGTTGACAAATTATACACGTGGTTTCGTTCGTATAAATCATGGATATCAGTTTTTGTTTCTATTTTGAGCATAACTATATGGCCTAATCCTTTTGGTAATAACTTGATTAATATCCGGAGCCTAATTATGTAATGGACCACAACAATCTCAACGTATATATAATCTCATTTAATATATTTCATAAGAAATAGAAAAAAGGCAAATAATTGAGATTAGAATACTACCAAACAACAGATAATGTTTAATATGTCATAAATATACGTAGTGGACAAAGAATTGAGATTAGAATACTAAGAATGACTTGGTATTGGGATCACCAGCAGGACTATTATATAAACAGCATTAGTCCAAAAGAAATGGTTAGTATGTAAGTGTCACTTCGCATTAATAAAAATCATGTAACCGGCCATGGCTAATCAATCAACATAATTAATATCCTTTATATGCGATAGTGATATCCTCTTTCTATTCATTAAACAATAATATTTTTTTTTTTATTCTAGTATCCATCCAAAGACGTGTGGTATATGTATACATCTCGTGCGTCTCCGATGATGGACCACGACAATTATTTCGTTTTCTCTTCATGAAGGACCAAAGTTTGTGTTACATTTTCGTCCAATTACTGGTTTGTTTCTTGATAAGTTCGTGTTTACCAGTAGAAGAAAAAAGTTCGCTAGATATGCTGATCAAATTTATTTCAGATGATTTATCGTACTGAGAATTGATGCTTCAAACATATGATATACTTGTACCGTATTTCTGTATAATCCCTTCGACATTCGAGTTCAGCCCAGTAGTAACCCACTCTTCGAGATGTCTTGGCCCATCAATTTATGTTTCCTCACATCTCTCGTACTGGTTGTTTGTTTCAAACCCAATCATCAAGCCATGTCTCAAATACATATATATGCATTTTTGATTTAGTGCATAGTTGGCTAAGATCTTGAAATATTCCTCTGTTCATTATCAACTCTCGAGTCCATATACATAATAAACCTAATGTAATTTAAGTGAATTCTATGCGTGAATAAATGCAAGTTTTCATCAATGGTCATATCAAATACAATAATGTTCACACATTCTACACTTGTGGCTGGGGAATCATCTCTATTCATTACCTGTTTCAGTATCAACGAGCTCGCTAAGCCAGCTAGAACCATCTCTAGCAACGTACAATTGGTACCGACGGTGGTTGTATGCATCTGACTTCTTTGAATCTTAGGCTCTGAAAATTATGAAACAGAGATTACACACACAAATGGTGATAGACCTGATAATTGGTCTGAAAAAAATGCAAAAGCTCGAGATCAAACGTCATGCATAACCTATATAAAAAGTGAAAAACTTACATTGTGGACTCCATTTATGGGAGCTTCATCGATCCAGGGACTGTATCGGTTTCATAAAGGAGCTGCACGAGTTTAAGCAACATAAACTTCAATTATCAGATCTATCACTGAGTGGGAACTTCAGATCGAGGATATTAAGAAAGAAACCAAAATTCACATAGTCACAAATCGAGCACGAAGCACTACATGTAACGTTAACTTACCAACAAACTGAACATAACTAACGAAAAAACAGCGAAAACATAATCGATGAATACACAAATAGAGAGAGTTGCAGATGCAGTGCACTCTTTCACACACACATATATATATAATTGCATGAAAAGCAATTGATAGAAGAGTTGGGAATTTGTGATTACCTCCGGGAAGAAAATAAATGACTTGGAGAGGCAGGAGAGTCTAATGATGTCTCTCTAATCTCTATACCTCCTGCGCCAGCGGCTTCATCCCTGTTTCTCTTCCTGGTCTTCGAAAGACTCTGGATTTGTCTGCAATCCTTCTAAAATGCACGTGCTCGGATCTGGCTGCAGGACACACAATCTCTTTGTTAAAGATTCATATATGGTGGCTCAAGGTGATGATCATTCATGAATCCGTTTAGCAGCCCATGCTCCTAACTTTTCCCAGCGGTAACTTTTGCAAGCATCATGTATCCTTGTCAACATTTGGATAGTTGGATCAAAAGGCATCAAGAGGAGAAACTCTTCAAGCTGATGCAAGCAACCATACTTGCAGTAGAGTTCAACCATACAATCATAATGCTCAACCTGCGGTAATATAAGATACTTGGTGCTCATAGAGCTGAAATACTTAAAACCGAGTTCGACATGGCCTTCGCGTATGCAAGCATGTAATATTCCAAGAAAGGTGACATGGTCAGGCTTAACTCCTTCATCTTCCATAAGCATGAAAAGCTCAAAGACCTCTCTGCTTCTCCCGTTACGACAGCATCCACGGATGATAGTGTTCCATAGAATCAAGTCCCGTGTAGCTGCCTCTTTGAACACTTCGATAGCATAGTCCAAACATCGGCATTTAGAATACATGTCAACCATAGCACCCCGAACAACAAGGTCAATATCATAACCATTTCTGATGAGGAACCCGTGGGTTGCTTTGCCTAGATTAAGAGCAGGAATGTTTGCACAACCTGCTAAGAGCGTCGCGAGTGTGTATTTGCTAGGTTTGGTTTCTAGTTGCATCCCTTCAAAGAAAGATAAAGCTTGTTCGCTCCGGCCAACACGAGCTAAACCAGTCAACAAAGCATTCCACGAAACCTCATCCCTTAGTTCACTCATCTGACGGAACAAACTATTAGCACTCCGAAAGATGCCACATTTTGCGTACATATCAAGAAGCGCATTGGCTACAATCACATTCGTATCGTATCCATGACGGTAGATAAAACCATGAGCTTGCTTCCCCATTTGAACATCTGAAACACCTGAGCAGACGTTTAGAATCCACACAAGAGTGACATTGTCAATTTCTTCCATCTCCTTGCGCATCAAAGCGAGAAATTCCAGTGCCTCATCCCACTCGCCAGCACGTACATATCCTCCCAACATTGCGTTCCATGAGATGACATTCCGTTCAGGCATCAGATCAAAGAGCTCCCTTGCCTCTCTAGTTATACCACTCATTGCATACCCTGACATCGCCGAAGTCCAAGACTTTAAATCTTTCGACTCGGTTTGATCAAATACTCTACGAGCACTCTCCAATCTGCCGCATTTTACATACATATCAAAGATAGAAGTAGAAACAATAGTGTCTGGCAAAAAGTTAAGCTTGACAGCAATGGCGTGGATCACAATTCCCACATCAAGTGCCATGGATCTTGAACAAGCTAAAATGGCACTAGAAAAGGTGTGATTCAAAGGACGAACATTCAACTCTAGCATCTTGAAGAACATTACCACCGCGGCATCATTAAAACCCATCTCAAGATACCTCCGCACAATCACGTTCCACGAAACGTCGCTAGCGTTTTCAATCTCATCAAACACTCTTCTCGCATCACCCATAACCCGACACTTGCCGTAAACATCAACAATCGAAGTCTCCAAATCCACATTCCCGGAAAATCCCTGCTTCATCACAGCGCAATGAAGCTGCCTCAGTAATCTCAAATCCAAGACTAAACCGCAAGATTTCAATACACCAGCGAAAGAAGTCTCCGTAGCTCGTATCCCGTCCCTATTCATCCTACGGAACATACGAAACACCTCGTCGTGGACTTCGTTTCGCGAACAAGCAGTGATCACAGCGTTCCAAGAGCCACCATCTCGTTCAGGCATTTGCTCAAACAGCTCTCGTGCATCGTCCACACACCCACATTTACCATAGGTTTCGATTGCTCTGTTCACTAGGTAAATCGGCGGCAAGGGATTGAAAGAAAACAAGTGGGATGCGACTTTACGGGTTTGCACTACATGTGATCTCGAAGTACAGGAACGGAGGAGACGCTCGCACACCCAGTATTTAACTGGCTCTAGAGAAGAGAAGAGAACAGAGGCGGCTTTCGAGACGTTACCGCTTTCCAGATGTTCGAGAATTTGGTGGGTCACCGTATTTTTGGGTCGGCTACTCCGGACGCGCTTGCCGGTGGTTTTGTCGTGCCGGAGAAAACGGCCAGCGGCCGACGAAACCCCGGTCACTGCCATGTATAATGTAAAGTTGGGTTCATATCCTTTAAATTAAAAGGTAGTACTGACAAGACAAAACCTTTTGGGCTCGGCCCAATGAGTTTAATATTGGGCCTTACTAAATAAACCAAATTGGCCTTGTGATGCGTACAACTTCATACTAAGGAAATGCAAAATAGGTGATTTGCATATATATAAAAATAAAAAATTCACCTATAAACTGTGATAGTGAATAAACAAACAGACACCACCATTACATGTTCTAAACAGCTATGAGGAATATGAATAATCTTCAAAACTCGCATACATGGTCTAAAGAAAAAAATGATGATGCAGCTGCAATCTATGGCTCATCATCCATCATCATTCTGTTAGTTTTTTAAAGCATTGAATACATAACAAAGGTAAGAAGAGTACAATTTGATGAGTTTGCGTGATAAACGAAAGGGAGAGTAAAATTTGAAGCCTCTCTCTCTCTCTCAGGCACGTCTTTTGCTGAGACGCCATGAGTTGGGCTCGTGATAACGATCATACAGAGGCTCAATGCGTTCTTGGCGCTTACGCTTACTCATTTTGGTTGGATCAGAGACTTTGAAGAACCGTGGAGCTAGCTCAACTAGCCACTTTGGATCAATCACGGTCACTTCCCTCATGTACTCTTTCGTCGTCATCACAAGATCATGATAGATCACCCAATCGGGCTGCCTCTGGAAGAGGGCGCTGCTCGGGTGTATGTAAACCGGTTGATTCTCCACTAACGTCCTGTAACCTTCCTGCGGATCTTTCCTTGCTCCATGGAAGAAGAATCCTGCTGTGATTGCTTTCCTTATCTTGGTGAAATTCTTCCCAGCGCTTACCACATCTAGTTTATATCTGTAAACATCAAAAAAAAATCACACGTTAAGAGACTGGACTCGTCACACATTAACAAACTTGAAGGTCAAAGACTAGTTTAGTTTAGTTGCTTACTTGTCCATAATGCTGAGAAGTTGCTTCCTCACGTCTTGAGCACGCCGTAACGAACGTGACTGTATAAAGTTCTCGAAACACCATGGACCTGAAAAGTTCTTAGCCTTCCAAGCTTCATATACAGCTAGCAATGTCAAGTGGTCACCTTCAGGCTGGAAAAACTTGGCCTTCTTTTGGTCTGCTTGAGCTTGCTTCTCCCTCGGTCTATAGAATATGTTGCCCGTTTGGATCATCGCAATCATCGTCAATATCTCATCGCTGCACCCGAGATCCACACTAGCTAGCAACATTTTAGAGAGCGGAGGTTCAAGAGGAAACTCTGCCATTTTTCTACCTAGCTTCGTCAGCAATCCTTCCTCATCCAAAGCTCCCAGACTGTACAGCTGTTCCATAGCAGAGATCAATGCTTGTGGTTGGGGTGGATCCATGAAGTCAAACGATAACAGGTCATTGATCCCCATTGCTTTCATGGTCAGCGTTGTCATTCCAAGATTAATCCTCTGGATTTCAGGGATTGACGTAGGAGGCATCTCGTTACGGTATGCACTCTCAGTGTAGAGACGGTAACACTTACCAGGACCAGTACGACCAGCACGTCCAGCTCTCTGCTTCGCCGATGCCTGTGAGATTGGAGTAATGACTAGAGATTCTAGCCCTTGCTTTGGATTATACACGTTCTGCTTTGCAAACCCAGGATCAACAACATAATAAATCCCATCTATCGTCAAAGAAGCTTCTGCAATATTTGTAGCCACAACCACTTTCCGCGTACCAGGAGGGGGAGGATCGAATATTCTAGACTGCATTTCACTAGGAAGAGCACTGTACACAGGAAGAATGATGAGTTCAGGAACGTTTTTACCTAGATTTTTCATTCTCTCGTACAGAGACTGGCAAGCAGAATCGATTTCTTCCTGTCCCGTCAAAAAGAGTAGAATGTCACCCTCCGGCTCAGTCAAGTGAATCTGAAGAACTGTGATGAGAGCTGCATCCAAGTAATCGGTTTCTGGCTGTTTGGTATACAGTATCTCAACAGGGAAGGTTCTTCCAGGAATTGTGAAAATGTTGCAGTTGAAGAAATACCCAGAGAATTTCTCTGCATCCAATGTGGCAGACGTGACTATCAGACGAAGGTCAAGCCTGCGCTTCAACAGCTTCTTCAGAAGACCAAAGAGCACATCAGTGTGAATCGTCCGCTCGTGAGCTTCATCAAGCATGATAACAGAGTATTGAGAGAGGTTTTCGTCTATCAGAATCTCCCTAAGAAGCATACCATCAGTCATGTACTTGATCACCGTATCTGGTCCAGTACAATCCTCAAACCGAATCGCATACCCTACCTCCTCACCCAAACGACAACCAAACTCCTCAGCTACTCTCTTGGCAACAGACATCGCGGCGACCCTACGAGGCTGAGTACACCCAATCTTTCCTTTTGTTGTGTAACCTGATTCGGCAAGATACTGAGTCACCTGTGTTGTCTTACCAGACCCAGTCTCACCAATGACCACCAGAACTTGATTATCATGCACAGCTTGTATCAACTCCTTTTTCAACTTGTATATAGGAAGGCTCTCCCTTTGCTCCTGTATAGAAAGCTTTGATCTCTGTCCAAAAGTCGGAGTTTTCCCAAAAGCATCCTTCTTCCATTCCGGCATGTCATAAGCTGATAACCCGACACCCCTTAGCTCCTGAGCAAGATGCCTTTCACCAGTTTCAGGCATAGGATCTTCCCAAGGACGATTCAGATCCTTGGGGATTGAGTCCAGCATTGTTCTTTGCTGCTGTTCCCTCATTTCTCTCCTCTCCTTTGTGAGGGCGGACTGAAGTGCAGCGGCACGACTCAAGGAACCTTCAGGATTTTTGAAGATCTTAACCGGGGACATGTCAACAGAGTACCTGGTCTGCCCTTGTAAGAAAGCAGGTTCATCTTCGTTCATCTCAATCTCAAGTTCTTCTTCAGCACCTTCCTCTTGATAAAGCATCCCACCTTCGTCCTCATCATAATTTGGAAACTCATTCATCTTCAAGGCACCAGAGGCAATCAGCTGCTTCGCTTCCCATCTCTCAGGGGAGCTCATCTTCTTCAATGGCCTACGTGAAGGCGCAACATCACTCTCCTCCACGATACGGATTCCCGAAATCCCAGTCTTGGTGACTTGTCCATCCCTAGTTCTATACGATGGATTACTCCTGGAGGAATCATCCTCCGTAGGCTTCTTCAGAGGGATCAAATCTCTCCCCGTATTCTGATCAACATCTCTCATAGAAAGACTATATTTATCATTCGAGATAGATATAACTTTGACGTAAACCTCCATATCCCGCTTCACAAAATCTTTTGCCTTTTCAACTCTTCTAGTAGCCATCTGAGAAACATGGACCAGACCTTCTTTCCCTCTAAATCTATCGAATTGAACGAAACATCCAGCGTCCATTACCCTAGTTACTCTACCTTTGTATACCTGATACAGCTCCGGCTCATTCGCACCATCCTCCGTGTACTCATCCTTCCTATCTCTACGTCTATCAATTCTTCCATCTTCGCCTTTATCATCTCCACGGCCTCTTTCTCTACGCCTATCACTTCTTCCATCTTCGCCGTCATCATCTCCACGGGCTCTTTCTCTATGCCTACCACTTCTTCTATCTTCACCTTCTTCATCTCCACGAGGTCTGTCTCTGTGTCGATCCCTTCTACCATCTCGATCCCTATCTCCTCCGGAATCTCTGCGGTCCCGACCTCGATCCCTATCTCCTCCGGAATCTCTCCGATCCCGACCTCGATCTCTATCTCTATTTCGATCCTCTTCTCTCTGTCGCTCCCGAGCTTCCAATTCAATCTCCTTCTCAAGCTCCTTCACTTTATCCTTAGTATCCTTAATAGCCAAGCCTTTGTATTTCTCACTACCTCCATCCTCTCCATCGTCTTTCTTCCTCTCCGACTTGGGCTTCGGAGGATAAATCCCGTGGATTACAGTTAACAGCGAGCGAACGAAATAATCCGGCATCTCCGCGCCTTCCTTCTTCAGCTTCTTATCGAATTCATCGACAGTCTCAGAGTTGCGGCCAAGTTCGATAATGAATTCGGCCAAAACTTTTTCCGAAGGCCCTAAATGCGTTTCCAATTCGTTACAGACATTGGAGACGAGAGAGAGGTGATTCAATTTCTTAAGCTCGTCCTTCTCCATCGCCGAAACCCAAGGGAAAATCAAAAGAATCCAAGACGAATCGAAGAAGAAGTGGCTTCTGTTCTGGATATCGATTTCTAGGGTTTTTTCCCCCGAATAGATGCAGAGTGTTGTGCTTTTGCTATAGTTTATTCCTTTTTTTCTTTCTTCCCTCGAAAATACTTTAATTAATTAACCAAACAATATATAAAAGAGAAATAGCCGACTCCTTCGAACGCTGCGTTTTAAAAGAATATTTGCTATTTTTCTTTCCTACCGCTTTAGAGTTATTGGGCTTACAAATACTTTTACAGCTTTAGAGTTATTTGTTCACTGATCGGACTTTAGAAGTAATGATCAGTGTTCGTCTCGTCGTCCGAGTAAAATCGAATTAGAGTGAGTGACGTTCTGTTTCCTTAAAAACGTCTTGTTGTTTATTTCCTTACCGAAGAAACGGTTTTTATCAAAACGGTAGCGTATTAAGCGGTCTTGTTATCGTGAGACGCGCGCATCTCTTGCTTTTCATACACGCGTCTCGAAGAAAACTTGACATTAATTTGATTCTTCTATGACGAAAACTATCATCGTCAGTCGAAAGATTTCAAAATTAGAAAATAAAGGGTAGTTTAGTCAATTCAGTAATGGTCACCACGAATTAGAAGAAATATCTTCTCCAAGCTAATCTCTTGCTTCTCTGGTTCTACTTCTTCCTCGTTTTGACATTTTGCGCTCGCTCCCATGGCGGCGGTTATCGGAAACGTAGCGCTGTTACTTGACGTTAACTCTCACCGTACGGTGATCACTGATCGGAGAATTCGACAGGCGGTGGTTGACGTCGTTCTGAACTTACCGAAGAGAGATTCGCACAGTCACGTCTCTTCCTACTACGCGGCTCTCTCCTCCAACAAGCCTCTTGAATCGGACGGGGAGGCTCGGATTCGCCGGTTTTTGACTCGCGGAAAGGCGAATTCCAGGACTAACGCCGTCGATTTCGACGACGCGGGATCCAGCGACGAGGAAAGCGGCGACGACGGGAAGGAACCCGACGAGGAGGATGAAGCTAAAGATGTGGACAAGGATATGAAGAGGAGAGTTAAAGAGTTGCAGGATATGAAGGAGCTCGAGAGGAAAGCGGAGGAGTTGCAGTATAGGATTGAAGAAGATGGAGACGATTCAGAGGAGAAGAAGAGGATGCGAGTTAAAAGAGAGCTCGAAAAGGTGCGAACTTTTAGGGCTTAACTTCTCGAAATTATCATTAGTCTAAGTTCAAAATGTTTCTCAGTGTGAAACTTTAGGTAAAGGAACACTCTTTAGATTAGTGATAAAAGGTTTAAAGTGGAAGTTTTTTTAAGAAAAATGAGAAGTTTTTGGAGCTGATAAAGTGAAATTGGTGAGAGAGCAGGTAGCTAAGGAGCAAGCAGAGAGGAGAGCAACAGCAGAGTTGATGTTTGAATTAGGTCAAAAGGCTTACGGGAAAGGAATGTATGGACGAGCAATAGAGTTTCTTGAAGGAGCTCTTACGATTATCCCAAGGCCAACACTCTTTGGTGGTGAGGTTGGTTTTGAAAACACCAATTTAGGTAACTTATTTTTTTTTAACCTTTGGAAAAAAATATGCTAATGGTGGATTGATTTGCCAGATACAAATTTGGTTAGCTATGGCATATGAGGCCAATAATCGCCACGCTGATTGCATTGACCTTTATCAGCAATTAGAGAAGAGACACCCGAGTCCTGGCATTCGTCGTCAAGCTTCTGAGCTTAGGTATATCTTGCAAGCTCCTAAGCTCAAGATTTCTCAGGAGGAAATGGTTACTATACCTATGATCGGTTCAAGCTACGACAGGTATAAACAAAAACGTCTTTTTTTGTCAACTTCTATGTATGGTCTGTGTGTCCTCGTGGTTAATGCGTAACAGCATCACTTGGGATGGTGTTTTTTGTGTTATATTTGCATAGCTATGCAGTGACATGGAGTGACAAAGACAGAGATAAGGATAGGCGAATGAATGAGTCGACTACGAATCAGCTCAACACGAGTGAAGACTTTCTAGGGAAGCTCTTGGTTTGGCGACCACCCGTCGGTATGGAAAAGAATCAAGTCTTTTGGCTTTCTTTGACGTTGTGGTTCGGTTTGGTTGGAGCAGCACTTTTTCTACAAAGATAAGAGCAAGTGAAGGACAAAAAAAAACAAAAAAAACTCTTTGATCGCCTTTCAGTTGGGGTGGTTTGTTCTGTTTCTTCTCTCTCACTCGTCTTATTTAATTTCTATGTATAAATTTGTAAGGAGACGAAAATCATATTTTATTGTATATAAATTATGAAGTATTTGACATATTGAAAATATGTATATATCTATCACTGTGTTCTGTATTGCTATTGTTATTATCACACAAAAAAACGTCAACAAAAAAAAATTATATTGAAAGAGAGGGAAGAAACAAGTCTTGGGAATTTTTTTTTTAAGACAAGAGAAAGCTTAGACAAGAAAATTGAAACTCACGTCACGTGTCCTGAGACCAGCGTCAGCAGAATCATGTCTCCACGCAATTGAAGATTCGCGTCGACAAATATAGCACAAAGAGTTGCTTATTCTTTATTAACAAGTTGTGCTTATAGATTTGTGTACTCTGCAATTCTTTACAGTACTAAATGGTACATTGGTCGAAGCTTAATTCTGTCGATTTATTCATCGTACTGAATTAAGTATCATAATCTTACTTGAAATGTGGACTGCCTCGAGTGGAGACCTGCCTTGGGTAATAAGAAAATAAAAGATGATAACTTTTATTAACAAGTTGCTTATATATTTGTGTGATCAGTAATCTTATTATAATATTAAATGGCAGTATGGTTACGAGTGTCACAATTTTTATTCACAATTTTTGCCACGAGTGTCCACGTAAGGTTAGACATATCTATCACTTGCAACATCCTATCACTCTCATCGATCCGGATGATGAAACAAGAGCGTGGGAAGTCCGAATCCATCTTCAAGAAATGCTGCGACTGGTGTGGAGGAGATCTTGAAAACAGGTTCTATCGATGTTCTATTTGTGGCTTTTGCTTGGATCTTTCTTGCGTGAGAAAATCTCCACCTGCAACAATCACAAATCCGAAAAGTCATGACCACCCACTCGTACTCTTCCCTCCACCGTTCTCACTCCCTTGTGACGCTTGTGGGTTTGGTCGACGTATCAGAGCCGGTTTACACTTGTTTCCAAAGTAATTACATGGTCCATCAGAGTTGTATCTCCTTACCACGCGTTATCAAGATTACGCGTCATCCCCATCGCCTCTCTTACACTCCATACCTCCCACAAAACACTTTACCATGTCGGATCTGCTACAAGACAGTTGATATTAAGTAATGAGGTATCGAATCAGCAATAAAACCAAATCTCATGACTTCCGTAAC
>OVBJ01000542.1:0-51106 GCA_900406535.1 Noccaea bulbosa | reverse complement strand
TTATGAGTTTAGAGTTGTGAGATTGAGAGAGCTTAAGTTTTGAGAGATTTTTTTAAGCTAATAATAAAGAGAGTTATTAAGAACATTGATTATAAAGACCCCCTTCTAATTTTATCGAACCTTTATAATCTAGTACACAGAAGGTAAAGCCATTGATGCCTAAAAAAATGTTCAAAAGTCAATGCACTTTTTTTCGCATTGATCTACTTTATATGATGATGATTGGCGTCGACTAATCCTCGATGAAGTATTGCAATCTTGATAAACTAAAATCATTACAGATCTTATTATCCTTATTTATAATATAACAACAATATATTCTTTTAATATCAGATAAATAACAAAGTAGTCAATATGTCCGAGTGGTTAAGGAGATAGACTTGAAATCTATTGGGCTTCGCCCGCGCAGGTTCGAACCCTGCTGTTGACGATATTTTTTTATTATTTTTCATTTTAGGGATCAAAATCGGACATTACTCGTCTTATATCTTCAAACTTAACTTACCAAAGTCGAGATGCACACAAACAATCATTACACTGAATTAAAAATCAATCTTAGTTTGAATCACATCAAAATGTAAACAAGAGAACGATATTATTCAACTACTGGATCAAGTTTTGTCTCATTTAACAAACGAATAACGCAGTACTCTTACCTCCTACTTACAAAAAGAATCGCATAACCACTAACTGCAATATACTTCTTTACTCAAAACAAAAACGTATCAGTTACCGAAGAAACTCGCCTATCGCCCACATTTCAAGAATCAACATATCAAGAAAAGATATAGAGCGAGGAAGGCCGAGGAATCGAGTTTGTAGAGATGAAATCTATATACCACCTTATGCATTCAGAGCTTCCTTTATATCAACACTGTTACTCTCCTTGTTCTCCTGCATCTCTAGCAGCTTCTCTTGCTCCTCGTCTCCCTCTTCCGGTTTCTCTTCTTGCGGTTTCTTGACGGTACTCTGCTGGTACATGACACCACCAAACATACAAATCAAAAGCCCCAAGGTTCCAACGAACGTCGAATGCTTATCCCAAACAATCAAATTGATCACAACAGTCAACAGCTTGTTCACGATGCCAAGAACCGTAAACCCCGTCGCGGAGATCGCCCGGCGGCACGAGAACCCGAAGAACGATATCGCCAACCCAAACAAACACGATAAGCCAACAGGTAAAAGCACCTGGAACGAGTACCAATCAGTCTCGGCAGTGATCTCGTGCTTGATCTTCTTCAGCTCTCCCATTATAAGCAGCTCAAGAGGGAACAAAAGCAGAGCCTCAAGGTTATTGTAGAGCACAAGCCCCCATGTGTTCAACCCAATCGTCATCACCACATGCTTGATGTAAACGAAATCAATCGTCATGCTCACGAGATACGCAAGAGCCCAGCTATAAGCAGCGATCGTGAACTGGTAATCGGTGAAGACGTAAAGCAAGCTCCCTCCGAAAATGGTAGCCAGAGATCCCCAGGTTTTCACCGACGGCCACGGCTGGTGGAGGAAGATCGTCTCCCCGATCGCGACGAAGATCGGGACGGCGGAGCGGAAGACGATGAAAGTGTCGACGTTCGCGTGGAGGAGGAGCTCGCTGTTGGTGAAGAGAGACAAGTAGAATATCATCGCCGCGGGGAGGAACCTCCACATGGTCGCGAGATTGAGTGAATCGTGCTCGATCAGCTTCGTCTGAGCACAGAGCAAGACGCCGGCCGCGCTTGTGAGGTACTGCATCGCCGTTAACGCGCCGGGGTAAGGGAATTTCATGATCGCCCATTTGTTGATGATCGAGAGAAGAGAAGCTGAGATGCAGTAACCGGCAGCGACGCCGTAGACGGAAGCTTGACGGAGCAGTAGACTGTGCCAAGTCTCTTGGGCGGTGGTTTCTGGAGCGTTTGAGGCTTCGATTGAAGTTCCGTTCTCTTCATCGATCGACATTTTCGAATGGATTCGGAGAGAAGATCTGATGTCGGTGGTGGATCTTACGATTTTAAAACTCAGTTAGTTACTCATAGCTTCCACTTGAAATCCGAAATTGCTTCCAGATTAGAGCTGGTGATGAGAGTGTGGAAGCTCTGCGACTGCACAGGGATGAAGAAATTAGGGTTTCTACGACACAAACAAACGATCAAATCGAAGCAACGATTAGATTATGACTCATTGTGAATAGATCTCGACTAATTTAAGCGGATGTTTCTACAACAGAATGGGAGACATTTAGGTTTATCAGTCTCTTTACTTTGAGAGCGACACAACTGCCTAAGAGGAAAATCAAAGAAGCTTACCTCGATAGAGAGAGAGAGAGAGAAGGCGTCGCCGATGGAGTAACGAATAATAGACGGCGAAGCTCAACAGGAAAAACGAACAAAAAAAAAAAATCACAGTGAAACTATTTAGGGTTAAGCGTGACAAATAAAGAAGCCTTTTGTAGATGTAAATCTAATTATATCATTTTAAGCTATAAAATTAGTCGGTAAATTACTAATTAGTCAATCCAAGAAATTGAACCGATTTGTGCTTTGAAGAAGTTTATTCTTCTCACTAAAACATTTGTTTAAGACTCTTCTCACCAAAAACTCTTAAAAAACACTACTAAAATTTCTAATCATTGCAAACTTAAACCTTTTAAATGTGTTTATGTAGTTTCCTGGCATCTACTACTGTGATTTTATAAAAACGGATATAATGCACATGGATGAGGAGGTAACTAGTCTAAACTAGCTGGATTGAAATCTTGGCAATGCTTAAAACAACAAGAACCAACCACGTGTTGTTACACCCACGAGATATGGTCTTATGTCAGAGAGTCAGAGACTATATCAGAAGCTGTTGCTTCCTTTATATTAATCTCTGAGTAGAGTCCCCCATTTCATCAAGAACAGTTTAACATAAATGTGATGAAATGTGATCAATCTCTCGGCCAGAAACTAGCTAACCGTCTCAACTTGAGGCTGGAGATCTACTAAAGATAAATAGCAATTCATGAAACTCCTCAAATCGATCGCCATTAATTGGTTAATCTCTAAATCTCTCCGATTAAAAGCTTTTGACTGCTTCTATGTGCTGTTGTTGTTGGTGTCTGTGTTTTTTGGTAGGCTCTTATCTTATGTCATGTGTTTGTAAGCTCATCACAATAAGCCTAGCAGTTAACAGTGCAGTGCGTAGTATTATAATATATTCGCTTATGAGTCCAATGATGAGCTTTGGGCGTAGTTTACAAAATCTTGGATCTGTGTTTGGGAAAAAAAAATAATTTTCATGATGGCTAAATCAAGTTGGCATGGCTTTGATTACATATGAAGGGAAACTTTATAGGATATTGTATGTTATTAATATTATGAGTTGTGGTCCGATTAGTGATTTATGTTAGTTATAATAAGAATTACAATTTACAGTTTATGCGTCCATAAAAATATGAAGTTGAATCATCTGGAGGTTTATATATACCTACCAAACCAATGTTGTCAGCAAATATATTAATGTGTGTGACAAGACAACAAAAGTGGAAACTCTTTACCTAAACTATGACATGGGAAATTATCACAACTTGTAAAAGGTTATTCGACCAATAATCTTGTAAAGTTTTCTTTTATATCAAAAATTTATTGCTAATTTGTCGTATACACATTTTAAACCATATCAGAGAGGAGATTCCTTGTCATATTATATAATCGGAATCTTCTCCCATACATGTTATGCCAAAGTTGGCTAGCTGTTCCTCTCAATTTTCTTAATCATAGTAACCCACTGTCTCCATTTGAAAAAAAAAAAATAAAAAAAAAAAAATAACCCACTGTCTCCATTTATCAAGAGAAATTAGCTTGTATAACCATAAAAAACTCATAATTAATCAGATAGCCATAAGAATGGAATGGATATAATATTCTTTGTATAATATGTATTACTGACGAAAATAACCTTATAATAAAATAAATCAACTCACGTTTTTTTTCTCTTCTCCCTCTTTTCTCTACTGAATTTCTGGGATTTCTTCTTCAATGGCGATTGACTTTTTATGGCGATGGTGGTCTTGCGGCTGTGGGAGCGAGTCTAAACATGTCTGTCGAGTCGTGGTCTCTCGTATCTCACTCGGCTCAGATCTATGAAGTTACACAAATCAATTCGATGGAGAAGAAGAATCGAAACTCACCGGATCTGACGACGGCGGCGAGGGAAAAGATGTTGGCGACGGAGAGGATAGAGTGTTAGGAGGAGGAACACGCCTTTGTTTATGTCACAGCAGTTGAATCTTGGTTACGCCATTATTGTCCTAGGTGAATTTTGGTTTTTGCCATTTGTGAATTAGAGTTTTTCATATGTAATTCTATATTACAATCGAAAAATTAGAATAGAAATTGTTTGAATTGATGTTTCTTCACATGACATTGTACTAATTCTGATTTCTGTAAAATTGATGAAATTATAGTTTTTCTTCTCAGCTTCTTATGCGAACAGAGTTTGGATTTTGTTGCAGCTCAGTTTTTATTGGTTTTGTAAATGGTTTGGAATTATTTAGTTATTTTCCTTTAATTTCTATAGTCCATTCAGTTAGTTTTGTTTTATATTCTGCTTTGATCCGTGGAACAAGTTCTTCGTTGCTTTACTTTTCACAAGATTCCGTGAACCATTTGATTTCTTTGTGTTATGTCCATCGAAATCTCTGAATGATGTATTAGAGATGTGATTTGCTAAAATTATGAAGATATAGTATAGTACAAAAATATAGTATAGTACAAAAATTCTCTATGGTAGTTTACTTCTTTTCGTCCATCGAACACACCAACTTAATTCCAGGGGCAATTTTGTCTATAAAAACTGCTCATGGTTATTTTTCTTATATCAATTTCACTATAGTTATATTCTTAGTTTTGTACCTCAATATAGCTAGGCCCTAATTCACCCATTTATCAATGGATGTGNTTTTTTTTTTTTTTTTTTTTTTTTTTTTTGCCAGAAAGAAAGTTTTCTGAATTCAAGTCAGTTGCAAAAGCAAATAAATAGTTTACAAGATGGTAATAATTTATGATAGATTGTGTAGGAGAAGAGCAAAAACTGAGACGCGTTGCATTTTGCTTCTTCGTAAATGTAAGTTGCAAAAACAAAATTATAAATTTATAATCATCTTAACCAAAACACGAAAAGAAACAAAATTATAACCTCAACCTCACAAAACCACATCTTTTTTGTCTAAAGAGTTGACACTTGACAGGTAAGATCCATATAAGTATATCGTATAACGACTTTTAAGTGAGATTTGATTTTTATAAATGGTGAATACTGAATACTAAGCATTTTTATTAACTTTATATAGATTTCTAACCAGAGATCAAAATAAGTTTTGTGATCGTGAAAGCTTTCTTTTTGTAACATTCTAATTTAAAACTGTTTACAGGTTAAGTGGTTGAGAAAAACTATAATTTCACTGTCAAACGTAAGAGCTGAGGAAGTCTCACGAATCTAACGGTTAATTTAGAGCAACATTTAAAAAGTGTATTAGTTGAAAGTCAAAGTATGTAATTAAAGTGGGAGTGACACATATGCCTCTTTGCCCTCTCAAGTGGGAGTTTTAGGACAAAACCCAAGCGGAGGGAAGCCACTTGTTTTCCATTCTTCACCTTGCGTATTTGTCAATAATGTTTTTGAAAAATAATCTTGAAAGTAGCATTTATCATTCAAAGTGTTATAACTTATAAGTATAATCAGTCTTTTTCCCATATCTAATATAAGATCAGTTGACAAAAAAAAAAAACTTATAAGTATATATAGCTTATGCTGCTTTTTGGTTTATTACCAGATCTAACAGTTTACTTTTGTCAGGTATCTGTCATAAGTTCAGACACATGGACCTATTTTGGATAGACCAATCCGCCAAAGTTTGGAAAACAAAAATTAGCTCACTGCGATAAGAATTAATCCGTTTTGACACTTCTGTTATTCTATAGGCAAATAATTTTAGCAAGGAAGCACGATTGTTTCCCGAAGAGTGGGACACACATTGCCCTCCATCTCTATTACAAACTGTCCTTTGTTCTAGTAGAACAATGGCTTGACCAAAAGAAAAAAATACAATAGAACAAACAAAATAATTAATTTCTAATTAAGTTTCGGCTTTTATTTAATTTTTTACCCATAGGGAGGAAAACTGAAAAGCAAAACCTGCTCCCCACTTGTTTTCTTACATTACAACTTGCCCCATCAATTATTTATTACACTCAAACCTTTTTTTTTTTGGTTTTACACTTTAAATAATCAACTAATTACTTGGTATCTTCTCTCTAACTTTGCTTTTCGAATCTTAATTTTATTTTATTTCTAATAATTATCAAATTGTTCACTTTTCGCAAAATGTACACATGGAAGAACCGTTTTTTTTTCTTTTTTTTAGCTCATCACCTAATTTATTCTTTTTCCAAAAGCAAATGATCAGTTGATCCTCTTCTACTCTATGAATAATGCGGAAAATTCAGATACGAAACGTTTTATAGACACCTTCTTTTTTCCTGTCTTGTTGGGTTTTTACTAAAAAATAAGAAAATAACAAAGTCAGCGGCGAAAATTCAACTTACATTTATTGATTTTCTTATAGTAAATAATTAATTTTGTCAACTCTGTTTGTTCCTTTACTACTGGCTCCAAAATTTTGCCTAATCACATTATATTCAGATTCCAAATCAAACCTTTTTAATTACTACAAGTGGTAATTGCTGATACTTTCTCTCAACATTGGCCGAAAAAGTTGACTTCTTACATAGAAATAGTATATTTTTATCTTTTAAATTTTCATACTTGTTAAGTACATGGAGAGAAATTCAGTAATTCACTGCCCAAGAGAAAAAAAAATTCTGAAAAGAAAAATTATTACTTCTCTCTCTTCTAGAGTATGGGAATCTCCGTCCTTCGAGATTTTTCTCAACACCCACGCAGCCTGAAAGTGGGAGAAAGATAGAGAGAGAGAGAGAGAGAGACAGTCATGTTTTGTTGTGAATATATCAAAATATAAAGAGGAGACGAAAGAATAATAGGAAAAAAACAAAATTAATTTGAAGGGTCTTTTATTCCCGATGATATGGGATAACGACGCCTCCAAAATGATTTTTTTTTTCTTTGGTCTTCCGTGGAAGAGGTAAATACTACTTACTTACTTCTCCACCAGGGACATAACCATCAAAGACATATTTACAGCTTTCTTTTCCCTCAGATTTGGGTTGTTTCAACTGTTTCTCCACAACAAGTGGTCTTTCATTTGGGACAGTTCAAGATTCTTCAATTAAAAAGGAGAAAGAAAAAAAAAACATTTAAACCTACTCCAGGAATCTTCCGGAGAATCTGACGTCTTTGTGAGTATTGTTTCCCCTTTCTATTCTTGTTTTCATTTCTAAAAACTGAAAGTCCTCATCTTTTTTTTTTTTTTGTTGCTAATTAAGAATCAGATTAGCGTTAAACCTTCTTCTAAAATTCTTCTTTGATTGGGGTTAAATCACAGTTTCCTATATCTTAACCCACAAGGGATTAGGGAATAGATTAACCAACTTGTAGGAATCAAAAGTTGGAGGCTTTTCACTCTTGATTCTCATTTCTTTAACTATTTACAAGATTTTTTGTTTGATTTGATTCTCCTCCTGAAATGGGCTTATTTTTGTTTCCATCTTTCTTTGTTGAGGTTTTGGTGAAAGATTCATGATTTCTCCCAACTTCTGAAATGTAACAAAAATGGTGAGAATCAAATAATTAATCTCTCATTTTTTTTTTTTTGGATCTTGTTGATAATGGATGCTCTGTTTTCTTTTTCTTTTTCAGTTGTAGCTTGATTGATTTTGAGGAAATGGAAAACAATTCTCTTCCCATGGATTCTTCATCATTCATGGACGGATTGCTTCTAGAAGGTTGCTGGTTAGAGACAACAGACGCATCAGAGTTCCTCAATTTCAGTCCTTCAACCTCTGTAACACCTTTTGATCCTTCTTCCTTCATGTGGTCTCCAACGCAAGACACAGCAACAATCTCTTCATCAACCTTATCTCAGATGTACGGTCAGGATTCTGCAGAAAGATCAAGTCTTGAGGATCAAGGGAAAGATCTCTCTAGCCTTAATAACAGACGGTGGTGGATTGCACCAACTGGTCATGGCTCTTCGGTTATGGAGAGATTGGTTCAAGCAGTGAAACACATTAAAGACTTCACAAGTGAGAGAGGAGGAGGCTCTCTGATACAGTTGTGGGTTCCTGTGGATAGTGGTGGGAAGAGAGTTTTAACCACAAAGGAACAACCTTTTAGCCATGATCCAATGTGCCAAAGGCTTGCTCATTACAGAGAGATCTCTGTGAATTACCAATTCTCTGCTGAGAAAGAAGATTCCAGTTCCAAGGACTTGCTTGGTTTGCCGGGAAGAGTTTTCTTGGGGCAGGTTCCTGAGTGGACTCCTGATGTTAGGTTTTTCAAGAACGAGGAGTATCCGAGAGTGCAACACGCTCAAGACTGCGATGTTCGTGGCACGTTAGCTATTCCTGTGTTTGAACAAGGTAGCAAGATTTGCTTAGGTGTTATTGAGGTTGTGATGACCACACAAATGGTGAAACTGAGACCTGATCTTGAAAGCATCTGCAGAGCACTTCAGGTTCTTGTTTCTCTTTTTGCTATGTCTCTCTTTATCTTTTGGAATACACTTTTCTTGAAACCTTAAAGATTGTTTCTTTTCCTTCACAGGCAGTTGATCTTAGAAGCACAGAAGTTCCAATCTCTCCATCTCTACAGGTAAAAAGCTTTAAACTTTACGCTTTTGTTTTGCTACATAAAAAGAAACTAAATCATTCTTACACTCAGGGACCTGACTTCTCCTACCAAGCTGCATTACCTGAAATCAGAAACCTCTTGAGATGTGCCTGTGAGACTCATAAGCTACCATTAGCTCAAACATGGGTCTCTTGTCTCAAACAGAGCAAAACCGGTTGCCGTCACAACGATGAGAACTACATCCACTGCGTATCCACAATCGACGATGCTTGCTACGTCGGCGATCCTACAGTCCGAGAGTTCCACGAAGCTTGCTCTGAGCATCATCTCTTGAAAGGTCAAGGAGTTGTTGGAGAAGCGTTTTTGACCAATGGTCCTTGCTTTTCATCTGATGTCTCTAGCTACAAGAAATCTGAGTACCCTCTTTCTCACCATGCAACTATGTTTGGCTTACACGGCACAGTCGCTATACGCTTACGCTGCATCCACACGGGGACAGCTGATTTCGTCTTGGAGTTTTTCTTGCCTAAGAATTGTAGGGATATAGAGGAACAGAGGAAAATGTTGAATGCTCTGTCGACTATAATGGCTCATGTGCCTAGAAGTTTAAGGACAGTCACGGAGAAGGAGCTAGAAGAAGAGGGAGATATAATGGCGAGCGAGGTCATAGAAAGAAGAGAAACATTGCCAAAGATAGAGAACATATCTGAGGTACATCAGAGTATTAGTAATCCTCAAAATGTATTTGATGGAGGAACATCAGAGATGGGTGAGCTAGGCTTTGACTATGGCAAAGGATTGAGTGTGAATGAGAACAGCACTTTCTCTAATGCTGTTGGTTTCAACAAAACGGCTGAGAAGAAGCGAACGAAAGCCGAGAAGAACATAACTTTGGATGTTCTTCGACAGTATTTTGCAGGGAGTCTCAAAGATGCTGCCAAGAGTATTGGTGGTAAGCAGTAACATATACATTTCTAGTTCTTGAATTTTTCTATTCATCAACTGATCTTGGATTTTGTTTCTCAGTTTGTCCAACGACGTTGAAGAGAATATGTAGACAGCATGGGATACAGAGATGGCCATCAAGAAAGATCAAGAAAGTTGGCCATTCGCTTCAGAAGATCCAACGTGTGATTGATTCGGTTCAAGGTGTTTCGGGTCATCATCTTCCTATAGGCTCTTTCTATGCGAACTTCCCAAATCTTGCTTCTTCACAAGAAGCAGCGTCGTCATTACAAGAACAATCCAAGAAGACGACATTCTTGTCTGGAAAATCCCCTGCTTCCTCGTGTAGTCACAGCTCGAGCTGTTCAAGTGAGACACAAGTAAACAAGGAAGATCCTACTACGGATAAGACTAGACAAGAGACAGTGGCGACTTTCTCAAGATCTTTCAAGGAAACGCAGGGCACACAGTTATCACCATCAACAACATCATCACAAGAGGAGGATTTTCTGAGGATAAAGGTAAGCTATGAGGAGGAGAAGATACGGTTTAGGATGCGAAACTCGCGTAGGTTAAAAGATCTCTTGTGGGAAATAGCGAAACGGTTTAGTATAGAGGATGTGAGCAGATATGATCTGAAATACTTAGATGAAGACAATGAATGGGTTTTGTTGAGATGTGATGATGATGTAGAGGAATGTGTAGATGTTTGCAGATCTTTCCCTGGACAAACGATTAAGCTTTTGCTTCAGCTCGCTTCTCAGTATCTTCCTGAACGTTCTTCTGCTAGTGGATGCCTTTCATGACAAGAAGACGAAGAAGAAGAAGAAGAAGAACATATTAGGAGAAGAGAGACAAAAGATTACATATAGTTTTATGTTGTGTTTGTTCATAGTGTAAAGAGCCTTTCTTCAATAATTTTTGTTGTTGTTTACTACTACTTTTGTAATGTGCTGTTTGTTTGCAAATGTAGATACACATTTTTAATAATTTAATTTCTTCCATAAACTCAGAACATAAGCATATTTTCTGTAGAAATTGGATATGCAAGGAGCAAAAACAAGAGATAAGAAGCGACAACATACTTATACTTACAAAAAAAAATGAAATTTGTTGTTTTTCCTATAAATTATGAGTATTTCCAGGAGAAAAAAAAAACTATCAATACTCAATACTAAAGTTATGAAATTTTAGTAGGTTTACGTATGTTTCTGTATATAGTGTGTAAGATAAGGTTTCTTTTGGCTATCAGGTTCGACCGGTTCTACGGCCGTGCGGTAAACCATAACCATTAATCCGGTTATTATCTGAACCACCAGTGGTTCGTTTACTACGCTTCTCTTCTTTTGGTTCGTCTCTGATAGTCCTTACGATCTCTAACTCTCTGAGTACATCGTCCATGGGAGGTCGGTTCTTGGGGTCAGCCTCGAGACACCGTAGGATGAGACCGGCCGTTCTGACCACCGCCATAAGTGGATACTTGTGCTCGAGCCGTGGGTCCATCATTTTCTGGATCTTTTTCTTTTGGGTCAGAACCGGTTTAGCCCATTCCACGAGATTTTGTTGCGCAGACGGTCGGGTTGGGTCTAGTGCTCTTAGACCGGTTAAAAGCTCTAAGAGTACCACTCCAAAACCGTATACATCACTCCTCACATACAGATGACCTATATAACAACAACAAAATTCATATGAAATGAAACTAAACGTGATCTTTTTGTCAAAATTCATATCAATTAAACATGTTTATTGTTTCTTGTAATTTGCACGTTTTTATTTACCTGTAGCCATGTACTCAGGAGCTGCATAACCGTGTGTGCCCATGACACGTGTGGTGACGTGGGAGAATCCATTAATTGGACCGTGTTTGGCTAGTCCGAAGTCAGAAAGCTTGGCGTTGAACTTCTGAAAAAACGGCAAGTAAACTGTTACTAATAATGTAGGACATTCTACAAAACAGCATGCAGTATAATTTTGTTTTGAAACACCGTACGGAATCGAGAAGAATATTGGACGCCTTGAAGTCTCTGTAAATTACACTCTTTTCGGAGTTATGCAAAAAGGTAAGTCCTTGAGCTGCTTCAATGGCTATTTTCAAACGTGTGTCCCATGTCAACGCCTCTCCTTCTGCATTATAATAACAATACATGCACATCTTATATTAATATATGCGAGTAAATTATAGTACATTAAGATAAATAAATATAGATGTATAAGACAAAGTAATCATTGGATGAGTAAAAAAATGTACTTGAGAAGAGGTGATTTTCAAGGCTTCCTTTAGGCAAATACTCATAGACCAAGAGGAATTGGTTTTCTTCCCAGCAATAACCCAAGAGCTTCACCAGATTTGGATGATGAAACTTCCCTAAGAATCTCACTTCACACTGCAATTTTACAATATATCAACACACACGTCAAATCCCATATGAACTGACTGCATTAGAATAAACAAATTTTGTTTTCCATTTTTTTAGTTATAATACATATATAACATGTAACTAATTTATCTCTATATGATTATTATATGCTTATCAGTAATAGTACACTCATTACCCCCAAAAAATAACTGATAAAAAATATGCATGGAATGAGTATGAAGGAACGAATGAGTATATTGTTATGTAAAGTTACACTTAGGAATTCTTTTAAACTGTAGTTTCTGTGAAATTGAATAATTTTCTTATTAAATCAATTTCTTTGAAGTTTGGAGTTATTCAGGAGCACGGCATGTCTCAAGTCTCAACACACATTTGAAAAGTCAATGGTCAAAACTCGTTTATCATATTATCATTCACAAAGCTGATATTTATTTATCATCGTTTGTTTCGTTCCTTGACGAAAACAAGGTCAAGAAGATAATAACCAGGTGAAGATTAAGTCAGATGTTTACTTTTTGAGAAAAAGATAGATTAATTAAGTCAGATGTTAAGAAAAGAAAGCAGGTGGAGATTTACTTGTTTTACTTGATTCTCATCAGTTCCGTATTATATATATTCCAATATTACGTGGTCGTGACTGTTTTTCACAATTTTTTTTTGTATTTTATACTGTAGTTAGAAATTACGGAATGTCGAACTGGAGACGTTACACACATCAAATGAGAAAATTATTTCCACGCATCAATACAAGGAAGAAAGAAAACATCCAACCATATCATTAAATACTTAATTGTGTATATCTCATTGACAATTGTATATGTATTTTTTTTCTTGATTGACTAGTACAGTTACGTGAGAAGTCTTTGACTTCTTCTCCTCCTTTTTGGCTAAATGTTAAATTGACCTCTTCTTCTTCTTTTAGGTTTTTAAAATATGATAAATAATAACCAAGTGATTAATACGTTCGAATTCTAGTGAGAGCATGATGATCCAATGAAAATTAATTTATAAAGAATTAAAATATCCATTAGTTTTAATTTTATGTACAAGTATTAGGGGTTTAATACTTATCTAAATCTAAATACATAGTTACAGTCTACTTATTGATATATCTAAATATTATGTTTGTACTTTTTAAAATATATCAAATCAGTAGTTTTGTTTTATCAACATAAATGCAAACAGAAAACACAATCAAACCCCCAAAATTGATGCTAAAGTAACAGCATAACATTTGTTGACTCCCAATCTGTATTATTAAACAGATGTTTGAAAACTTATCATTATACAGATGACAAAACGACAAGTAGCAAGCTAAAAATGTTAATCTCCAGAAAATGTTGAAAGAGTTTATAGTTTTTTTAAAAATTTATATTTCAATAAAAAGGTATATTTGACTCGAATTTGTGCTAGTGTTTTTTTTTTTTTTCCGTCATAAATTAATCCCAAGCTGAAAATTTTCCCTATTTTGCAAAAATACAGATATGGTATGTCCAATTTATTTTTCTTTTTTTGCCCCAATTAGAATATTTTAATGATTTTAATGCAAATTAAATTAAGAAGATTAGGGAGGAGGAAGAATGAAAAACATTTGGAGTTACTTGCCTGCCATTCATGTAAGCCTTGAGCACTATCAGGATCCGATTTCTTAACCGCCACCGGTATTCCGACGCCGACTCTCGACGGAGCTAAAGTCTTCTCTTCCACCCATCCTTTAAACACCTGTCCGAATCCTCCTTCTCCGATCATCGATTCCGGCCGGAAATTCTTGGTCGCCGTCTTAAGCTCATCTAATGTGAACATCTTTAGATTCGGCGTCACTATCTTCCCGCTCGGCGGCACTGCCCTTCTTCCTACACCTAATTTCTCTGCCGGCTTTAATGGCGGATTATCGACGGGTCTCGTCCTCTCCGGTGTTTTCTCACGCGATTGATTATCGACGGATCTTGTCCCGTGCAATCTTTCACGAGGCGGATTATCGACGGATCTTGTCCCCTGCAAGGCTTTTTCACGTGGAGAGTTATTGACGGATCTCGTTTTTTGTCCTGTTTCCGCCGCCGGAAACTTTGGTTTCAATCCTCTAGCAGGTGGCATCGCCACCAACGCCGGAGGAAGCTTTTCATTCACTGGACTCTGCATACGTCTCACCACTGTAAACTCAAAAACACGATCGTATTAGATCGAAAGTTCACTAGAGAAAAACAGAGCAATCGTTTACATTTTCAAAATTGAGGAGAGATTGTTTTCAGAAGAAACTTGTGAATTAAGAACTAGAAAAACAGATCCAAAGTGTTTGGATTTGGCAAAACACAAAGATATGTGTGTGTTTGTATGGACCTGGGAGGGGATTGGTGGAGACAGGACTCTGTTCATGTTGAACAGTGGAAGATCCGCCAGGACAAAAGTTGCCCATCAAGACAAAACAAATTTCGACTTTGCTCTGTTATTAGAGAATCTTTGCTTCACCTATTTTTCTCAAAAAATTTCTTCCTTTTGTGGTGGGGGATTGAAATTGAAAGATGGAGGAAGAAGATGAGAAACAGAGAGGAAAGACCAAGCAAAACGCTTTAGGAAATATATTATTGTTTAATTTTGATAAAGGGTTGTGTATTTATTTGATATTTTCGTCGTGGTTATATAGCAACCCGCTCGGATTAATTGGCTGATTTTTAGACTTTTTTATATATATATATTTCTTTTACTTAAATTTTCAACATTTAGATAGTGTCCTTGTCTCCTTGATTTCACATTTGTTACGTTTTCTCATTTCGGTCCTTTACAATAATCATGTCAACTATCATTTAATTTAAAGTTTGATAGTTTTATGGAAACTTCATGTTGTAGTTTTAGAAAGACGATATTGGTGAGATACACAAGTCAGTGTGGTCAGTGGCTGGGTCGCAGGTCGGGAAACAATCGCATCTAAAAAAGTGGTCAATACACTATATTTGTTTTCCTTTCTAAGCTATGATAGGATATGTATATATCACGTCTGTGTTATAGTGAGAATATTTGCTTTCGCGCGACTAAAGATGTTGCATAAAGTCTGGAAGATAAATGTAGATACCCTCTTTTAAGGGTTTACGTTACTGTTTTAAAAAGAATTCTGAAATTTAAACTCGCATATATGTTGTGTGATATGCTGATACTGACTACATGTATGTCTTCTGTGATCTTCTTAATCTTACTAATTTATAAAGAAGAAAAAACCCTGATATTTTTGATGATCAAATTGACTTGTGAGTTACTGAGTTGTGATCGACGTACAAATGTATACTCTTTACATGAGCTAGGAAATCCCGAGACATAAAACCTTCAATTTGTACAAAAACTCCATTGAAAACCCTTTGATCGGATTTGGTTATTACGTTAATTTAGCTACTGAGAGAGAAAACAAAGCATTTCAAATCTCCTAAGATATGATTATGGGCCAAATACGTCACGTAACAACTGGAGTTAAAGTGTAAAAAACATACACACGAAAATATATACAGCATATTGAGTCGGTACGTCATGAAAGCAAACAAGTCAAATTTCTAAAAAGCAAACAAAGCTTCATCTATATATATATGTGGGGAAAAAAACAAACAAAATTAGTAAATAGTTAAATACTATAAAGAAAATAAAACATTTATCATGAGTTGGTGGAAAAAGTAAAACACTAAAAATTAAAAACCACAATGAGAGAAACAAAACTAGTATATCACAAGGAAGCAATTATTTTAAATAACACATTTCTAAGTTTTTATTATATATATACTATTACTATTTTTTTTTTCCAAGCAGTATCAAAAATTTAATATAAAAATAACTCAAAACTTCTACTTAATGGAAACAATATAAATTAAACGTTATTAGATTGAAAAATATGAATCCAAACATAATGTTTTCATTTTGTTTCTACTATAATTAGAGTAAAAAAGTATTTTTTTACATAATGATTTTATAATATTATTAAAAAGCTATTGATAAAACTTATATAAGACTGGTACATTATTTAGGTTATTTTTCGTCCACAAATTTTAAGAACGCTTTTTTGTCATATATGATATATTATAGTTAACTGAAAACCTAAGAAAATATCAGCAGGAAGAAGTCAAACAAGAAGAACAGTGTTTTGCAATGGCGGGTCCGAGTACACATATTACAGCAATATGAAAAAACGACGGTCAAAACTCAAATTTGGGTCTCTTTTTAGCAACGAAATCTGTGGAAACAATGAGAGCAAGCAAGATACAGCAAAAACAGTGGAACTTTGTTATAATGACCGTGGTTAAAACAAAACATTGTTTAAACGGATTAAGTAAAATCTTCAATATACATAAGAATGATAATTGTAACTAACCGACAGCAATATGAACTATGAAGAACCGACGAATTTGAGGGTTTCTTTATATTTACAGTCTTGTAACGAGATCACGTAGAAAACGTGGACAGATGTTGTTTTATTCTTCTTATGTTATGATTGCAAGTTTGCAACACGCGAATATTATATCAATAATTCTACACAGATGCGAAATAGAATTTTTAACTCGGATTAAGCAATGTATTATTCAAGTTGACATAAAACATTCGACGTCCGCGTAAATCGGTTCGTCACCTACTTCCATTTAATATTTTGAATTTCTTTTCTTGTGAGAAAAAATCAAATAATTTCGCGCTTGACTATATTATTCGTAACATGTATGTCACATTCTCATTTAATTTGAAACTGATGTTTCGAGCAGGAGATATATATTGTAATTTTTTTTTTTTTTTTGGAGATACACATACATATATGTGTCAAAACTTACAATTATAAGAAAATGTATACTGTCTATCAAAATTAAAAACTACTATCACATTTTTACACATAAATTTGTACACATGTTCTTAGATTTACCTATCTGAATTAAAAATTTAGTACAATAACAATATACAAAAACTTTCGTTACAAAAACATATATTGCTTTACTTTTTTATTTTTATTTTGCTTTATTATTTTAGTCTATAAGAGTGTGTGTGTGTGTGTGTGTTATCTCTTTAAATTTAGACACTGGAAGTCTGGAACAATGAGATGACGATTAATACCGACCAACAATATCATAAGGAAATTGTATAATATTTTACTACAATTTTTTTTTTTTTTAACGTAAGATTTTTTTTTTTTTTTTTTAATAGATTGTAAGAAATTCCATTTTTAAAGCTGACTAAACAAAATTCACCAAGAAACGAGAAAACAAATATTACGCTGTCATATCAGCAACCTTCTGTTTCTATCAGAGGTTTCACATTTGACTCTCACACAAACTTCAATAACTCTGTTTTGTTTTCCCTCTTGACCGGTCAGAGTCCGTAGACCTGCGAGCCGCTCTTCTACCTTCATGAGATTTGCTCTGAGCAGCTATATACTCAAATGCCACCACGACATCTCCTATTTTCGGTCGTTGGTTTGCTTCTTCGTTCAGACACATCTCGGTTATAGCAATCGCGTAATTAAGACATTTTCTCGGGAATCTTCCTCTCAGCAACGGATCCACTAGATGTCCAAATTTATTAGGATCCTTAAGATACGGTCNGAAAATTAAAAAAAAAAAAAAAAAAAAAAAAGCCACGGTTAAACGAGAGAATTAAGTTCCGGTTTATTCCAGTTTTCTATATTTTGGTTTTAACTTACCCAAGTAACAAGGGACTTCTCTCCATTTTCTCTACTCAAATCAAAAGCTTTCCTGCCAGAAATCAGCTCAAGCAACACGACTCCGAAGCTATAGATATCCGATCTTATGGTTAACTTTCCGCTCATCGCGTATTCCGGAGCACAATAACCGTAAGTACCCATGATCCGAGTCGAGACATGCGTCCGGTTTCCCACAGGACCGACTTTGGCGAGTCCAAAATCAGATAGCTTGGGGCTAAAGTCTGTGTCTAACAATATGTTCGCCGATTTCAAATCACGGTATATCACTGATGGGCTTATTTTACAGTGAAGATACTCGATCCCACGAGCTGCACCTACAGCGATTTTCATTCGTGTGTTCCAGCTTAGCGGATTCTGATCAGGCTCAAGATCTGAGTTAAACAAGAACAAGAAAAATATCAAGAACAAGAACAAGAGCAAGAACATGAACAAGAACAAGAGGTTAATAGATCAAACATGATGAAAACTCTTTGATTCAACAGATTTAGAGAGATGTGAAAAAAGAAACAACACTAACCATAAAGATGATCTTCTAAGCTACCCATTGGCATGTATTCATAAACGAGAAGTCTTTGAGCACCAGAAGTACAGTAACCGATTAAAGTTACTAGATTTGGATGATGGAAGACGCTAAGCATCAGGACCTCAACTATGAATTCTTGATTTCCTTGATGACCATCTGGGTTTAATTGCTTGATCGCCACTACCTATAGACCAAATTCAAAATTTCTTACAACATTTTAGATATTTGAGAAAAAAAATGGTTTTGATTAAAGATACGAGAGCTCGTGAGATGTGACTCACCTGTCCTGAATATAAACGTCCTTTATAGACACTCCCGAAGCCTCCTTTTCCGATCATGTTCACCTCCTGGAAATTATTCGTTGCGGCGGCTAACTCATTGAACGTGAAACTCCGTGCGCCACCGCCGGGTTTAGGGCTATTAACTTTCCCATTAACTGACCAAAACCCAAAATGAAACATTTGTTTTTTTTTTCCATCAAAATTTTGAAGTTTCATATGTAAAGATAAATCTCAGAAAATGTATTAATAATAATAACCTAAAATTCCCGATTTCGACCCCGTTCCTGATGATTCGCTTCTTGTGTCAACTGCAAACAGACGAGATAATCACAACTGATGAAACTTTTTTTTATTTTTTTAGAGGGAAAAACAACAAAATTGGAGATTTAACTTTTAATGAATAACCTGAGAGAGAGAGAGAGAGAGAGAGAGAGAGATTAACCTGAGGAACGATCGGATACGTAAGAAAGGGTATCAATGTTGATTTGCATGTCATTGGTTCTTGTGTTGAGACAAGAGAAACACTTCATTTTCCTTAACATTTTTTTTTTTTGATCGAATGATATTAAAACGTAAATACAAATACAGCAACAATGGTGGAATAAATGGATTCAGAGACGGAGCTGGTTTGTGATTATGTCCAACATCATCATCAAACCCAGCTCCTGGATCCTAACACAGGAAACAGAACAAAAACAAAAACAAAAAGCCTACGATTTGTCTCCGGGATTATCTATAGGAAAGAGAGTCTTTCTCTCTCTCTCTCTCTCTATAATTCCAGAAAACAAATGAGGAAAACGTATAAAACCCACCAGAACAGAGGCCGAAAAAGATGATTGAGATTTTATTTCTTTAGGAAAAGAATCTGAATCAAGAGAAAAAGAGAGATCTAAAATTATACAAATGGCAACTAATGGTGAAAATATGTTATCTTTTATATACTAAAAAGGAAGGAGCAGATTTTTTTACACTCTTGTAATTAATGGCAAAATCTTTAGAGAAAGATTTAACAAAAAAAAAAGAAAAAAATGTAGTGAGGAGCTAAGAAATACTGAGGGCAACGGAAGAGAAATTAAAAGGGGACAACATGAGACCTAATTTTGGAACAACGCGTCGTCGTTTCTTTCTTCCTTGTTCTGTTTTGTATTCTCTGTCTGATTCAAACATTTTTTGTTGTTCTTTATTTCTTTCTTTCCGTTGGAGCTAAATTAAGCGGTTTATTTGTAACGTATAAAATTCCGGACTGGCAAATTAAGAGATTACGGTTTCTCAGCATTGAAAAGGTTTTTATTTGTTTTGTTTTTTTTTTTTATCTCTCAACTAGCCTCAAAATATTCCAATAGTATTCTCATTAAATAACCGAATAATCATATATTTTATGTAATCCTCAAATTACTCGGGAAGATTCCAAAACGACGGATAAGTTGAGAAGAAGAACATAACAGTTTCACAATACCAAACTAAAACGTGCCTGTACAGTCCTTTCACTTGAGCTCATGAAAACCAAATTCACAATTAATCAGCTAAAATAATATTTGTAAAAAGAATTCAGTCTTGTCGCGGAAGAAGAAACTTTTCATCATGTTTGTTCCCAAGTTCTTCAGTGAATTGAAATTTTTTAGCTGTTCCCAGTGAATTTAATCAACATTCAGTCTTGTCGCGGAAGAAGAAGAAGAAAGAGAAAGTTCTTCTCTATCTGTTTTTTTTTTTCAATGTAATCATCCACTTCTCCTCTCCATCTGTTTTTTCGTTCAAATGTTTGTGGTCTTTAAGTCCGATTTCAAGCATTATACAATCATTTATGTTTCTGATGAAGACGAAAATGATGATTTTAAAACCAAACTCAAACTGCACATTCACAATTCTAATTTAATCAGCTAAACAAAAGATTTGTAAAAAGAAATATTCTAATTTAATCAACTCTTAAATCGGTTTTCTTTTCAGCAATCTGCACAGAGACCTCTTCTCCTTCCTCCTCCTCCTGGTAAAAGCTTTTCAAGATTAGTAAAATAGAACTGTAATGCCAAAATCCGGATGCTGCGATGAACCTGTTAGAGACTTGGTGAGTTTGGTGAGACGAGCTTCACGTTGAGATCAGGTCGAAACCGGGTAGACTCCTGTTTCCTGTTAGGAGGCAACAACAAGCCTTGTCTCGACAAAGCTGTTTCCACCATCTGGTTTTGATTGTTGTTAACCCCGGTCAACGCTCGGACTAGACCATTGCTCTCGCTTTCTTGATTCAACAACCGAGCAGCTTCTTTGCTAGAGACAGAGGTGGTCTGAGACATGATGATTCTGCTTGAGTGAAGGTGATGATCATCAGAAACAGATGCCAAGTCATTCGAAAACTGCTGTTGCGGAGGAGCTTCTTGGTTCTCTCCAACTCCGAATCCGATTCCGTTCGGTAACGATGATGTTTCAGTCCTTTTATTGGCAAATCTCCAAGCAACGGGACCGAGTTTCGCAGCAAATCGTGCTAGACTCATAGCGTAACCGTACTCATTTCTCAACCCAACCTGGTAAATAAACAAGGAAACAATGGTCGATTCCTCTGTTTTTACTTAAACAAAACGATGTTTCCTTCAGATGCTAACACGTACTGGAGTTAACTGTTTCAAATCATCATCAAACGTGGTGAAAATCGAAGCTTCTTGCAAGGAAGTAGAGTCAGAGTCGTGGTTGTAGGTATCTCGCCTGTTCTCCACATTCTTCATCCCGTTTTTCTCGACGGCCTTCACAACCGAAGCTACAGAGAAAAAAAATCAAAGAATGTCAACAAAAAGTGAATCTTTAAGGAGGTAGTGATTAGAAGAAGGCAGATCTTTTACGTGGAAACTCCTTCTCCCAATCAATGGAGAAGCCGTTTTGGTTCTCGCTAGTATGATGGTTGATTCTATCCGAAGTTTCTGCTTGACGGAATCTATAAGGAGGTGTTCTTCTTAGATTATAAGCACCGCATAATCTAGAGTAACCTCCACCAAGAATGTGTGCAGTGTCAACCGAAGATGGCTCAGGCTGTTTCTTAATGCCTGTTGTAGGTTGCTGTGACAGTGTCACTGGCTCTTCTTCTTCTTCTTCTTCTTCATCATCACTTTCTTGTCTTAAGTTTTCAAAATCCTTTTTAGCTATCTCAAGCATAGCTCGTGCCTGTTTATAGCCAATATATATGCATACTATCAGAAAGATAGAGAATAACCAAAAGGGAAAGAGAGATGCAACTTTGTATAAAGCCAAAACAAACCTGCCGGAAATAAACTGTATCTGCTGAATTGTATTCCATTGCGTTTGTACATATTAAAAACACGTCTTGCTGTAAAAAAGATGAGAGTGGATCAAGAATGATTCACTCTTGAAAATTAACAAATACGAAAGATGAACACTCCGTGATTTTAGCAAACGTAAAAGAGCAGAGATGTTGTATCTTTTACACAGCCAAGTGATAGTTCAGTGAGAAGAATTTTATGTTTTCAAGTACACAAGACTTGCCTCAAATTGTTCTAAGGAAGTGTATGCCCCGGATTCTAATTTCTTCCGCAGTGTGCTGAAATCCATCGGATTCGTGATGACGTCATGATAATCAGGAAGCTGTAAAACACACTCTCACAGATAAGATAAAAGCAAAATGAATGTATGTTAACATACACAAGCTTAATATAAAGTTAAATTTCTTCACCTCCTCTGGATCAACTGGGTCAGAGTACACTCCGTATGTATCCTTCCTTCAAGAATTGTAAAAACAACATCCATCAAAAAAAAAAAACCATACCCATATTTGCATTGCTTCATCTAAATTACAAAATGAGAAAGAACATGGAGAAGGAGGCTACTTTTGCAGTCTATCAACGATGAGCAAGAGCAACTTTTTGTCTGGCAATGGTGTAAAGGGTCCAGACTCCACAAGAGGCCCTGACAACAAGCAAATGCCACAATTTTTTTTTTTTAATTAATCAGCAGAAAGATTTCATTTTTATGCTATTTCATGACTTAGAAAATGAAGAAATGAAAAAGAAAAAAAAAAAAAAAGTGAGATTATATATATACTTTGAAGAATGTCTGTCCCTTTCGAAGCCTTTTGTAGCTGCAGGAAAATATAAGACAAACAGATAAACCATCAACCTCAAGAAAAAATATACAGGTGTCAATATATATCGTAAAAATTTCCATGTTTATGGAAGAATCAAAAGAAGAGACAGTACGAGTCCGTCAAGAACAAACTTAAAGGAAACTGATCGTAAAAGACAAATTGGAACTTGTCTCAGACATGATCGTAAGAGATAAAAGAATTCTTTTATTCAGATAGCTATGAATTAAACTACACCAAGATTTTTTCGGCCAAGAAAAAATAAAAATAAAAAATCTGAAATTATGAATTCCCCACTAACAAAACCAAATGAAAAAGCCAATGTTCATAATCACTCACTCACTCAGCCATATTTAACGCGCGAAATCTNCATCTAAAAAAAAAAAAAAAAAAACTAAAGTAACAGTTTTTATTTTTTCCCCAAATGAAAACTTACATTAAACAATTAATTTTTACTTTTCTGTTGTTTTAAATTTTTTTTTACTGATAATAGTTTTATATAGCTTTCCAAATATATTTATGTCCCCAAGGAGCTCTATAATTTACCTTATCATCGGATCCGGTGGCACCGATTATCCGACGCCTGATGGATGCATTGTCGTCGTCAAAATCGCAGCCGTCAGATTTCACATTAGAAGAGCGAAGACGGTCGTTGGAGTTTAGTCCGTGCAAAAGCCGCTGCTTTTTTCTCCTCCTCTTATCGTCGTCGTCGTCTTCCTCAGAAGCTTCGTTTAAATTGTATTTCCGGCGATTGGATCGGCTGCCGGAGTTAGGATTTTTGAAACCGGATCTAAGCTCATCCTTGGAGTCATCTATCTTCTGCGAATTTAAATTTTACTTTATTTTGTCTAAAAAAAAAAATTACTAATAATAGTTTTCCAAAGATATTTATGTTCCTAATAACTTACCTTATCGTCAGATCCGGTGGCACCGATTATCCGGCGTCTGATGGATGCATTGTCGTCAAAATCGCAGCCGTTAGATTTCACATTAGAAGAACGAAGACGGTCGTTGGAGTTGAATCCGTGCAAAAGCCGCTGATTTTTTCTCCTCTTCTTATCGTCGTCGTCGTCTTCTTCATCAGAAGCTTCGTTCGGATAGTATTTCCGGCTATTGGATCGGGGATTTTTTCTCCTCTGATTGGATCGGCTGCCGGAATTAGGGTTTTTGAAACCGGATCTAAGCTCTTCCTTTGGCGCATCTTTCTTCTGCTGTAGCAATTGTTGCTGTTTCAGAGCTCGCTTCTGGACTTCTATGAAAGATGGTCTCCCTTTCTTCTTCTTCTTCGTTAGTGTATCAGCTACTTCCCCCATTTCTCTCCCCTCTTTCTCTTTCGCTCCCTAAACAGTCGTTTCGTTGTTTTTTTTTTTGTTTTGTTTTGTAAAACGCAAAAATGAAAGAAAATAAATCTCCACATGTGTGAGCTCGTACGTGCAGAAAAAACGTGGAGATTTGAATTTTATTAGATTAAGCCTACATGGGCCATCAGATTAATTAATGTTAGATAGGCCAAATTCGGCTAAAATTTATTGGCGTTTAAATTGGTAACTTCGTTATTAGACGGCCCATTAATGGCCTTACGCTACATTTTATCCGGGTGAAACCTGGTTGGTAAATAACCACCCGATTAATTTCTTCAGCCGTCGAGTGTGTACACGTGTGACGTGTTTCGGTGACTTGGCGTATGACTTTTCCAATTTTAGTCAACGCTTTTGATATATCTATTTTCAATTTTATTTTCTCTCGTCGGTGGTTTTTTCCTTTTTTTTCCTCGTTGCTTAGCTGAGTGAAACTCTCTTCTACAATTTCCATCTTCCTTCCTCCTCGCTTTCTCTCTCGATTCGGGTCTAAATATCGCAAATCGGATTTAAGCTTGGGAAGAGAGTAGAAGCATAGGTTCGCTCGTTGTTGTGTACATAGAAGATGATGAAGTGACTCGATTTCTCTAGCTCGTTATCGAATTCTCAAGCTAGAAGAAGAAGAAGAAGAGGCTAAAGTTTTTTTTTGTTATAGTTGGATCGGTTTTTGGGCGGCTGCTTCTTGCTTTTGCAACTTGGTACGCGTGCGAATTTTAGCTTTATCGTGTCTTTGTCATACACACTAATAGTTAAGAAATTGCTTTTTCTTTATCCGCGATGCTAAATCTGGTAATATTTTCCATTTTAAGGTTATAAGAATGATGATTTATCTGCATATTTTGGGTATAATTTTGATTTAAATGCTGAATATTTGTTCCGTCTCAGGATTTTTGATGTGTATATTTGCTTTATTATAGTGAGTGAAGAGGAATCGATATCAGATATCATCATCAAATGGCTGGAAGTTGGGATGGAAGTCAATCAGATATCAGCTCAAATTTCGAGCCAGGGATCGATAACATATACGAAGCGTTTATATGTCCACTGACGAAGCAGGTCATGCAAAATCCAGTCACTTTGGAGAATGGTCAGACTTTTGAGCGTGAAGCGATTGAGAAATGGTTCAACGAATGCAGAGAGAACGGTCGACCTTTATCTTGTCCCATCACTTCAAAGCAGCTGAGTATCACTGACCTCAGCCCGAGCATAGCTTTACGTGCAACGATCGAAGAGTGGAGAGCTAGGAATGATTGTTTGAAGCTTGACATTGCTCGACAGTCTCTCTATTTGGGGAACTCTGAGACCAACATCTTGCTGGCTTTGAAGAACGTCCGTGAGATTTGCAGGAACATACGTTTGGTTAAACACCGTTCGCACAATCCTCAGCTTGTTCGGTTGGTTGCCGATATGCTGAAAAGTGGTAGTCATGATGTGCGGTATAAGGCTCTGCAGACTCTTCAAGTCGTCGTTGAAGGAGATGAAGAAAGCAAGGTTATACTTATACCTCTCTCTGTTTGTCTCTGTTTCGTGTTTGGTTCCTTTGTTGGTTATTGATCATTGTGTTTGCACGCAGGCAATAGTAGCTGAAGGAGACACTGTGCGTACCGTAGTTAAGTTCTTATCCAAGGAGCCACCAAAGGGGAGGGAAGCAGCTGTTTCCTTGTTGTTTGAGCTCTCTAAATCAGAAGCATTGTGCGACAAGATTGGATCGATTCGTGGAGCAATCATCTTACTGGTTGGTCTAACAAGCAGCAAATCAGAGAATGTTTCAACTGTTGAGAAAGCTGATAGGACTTTGACAAACTTGGAGAGATCAGAGGAAAATGTTCGAGAGATGGCTACGAATGGTAGACTCCAGCCTCTTCTAGCTAAACTTCTTGAAGGTGATGATTCCACCTAAACCACTTTGTGCTCAATAAAAATGATTTTCTCTGATTGGTTATCCGAGTCATATATGGAAACATGATCTGCAGGTTCACCTGAAACAAAAATCTCAATGGCTTCTTATCTTGGGGTGCTTGCCTTAAACAACGATGTGAAAGTTGTCGTGGCTCAGACTGTTGGTTCCTCTCTTATCGAGCTTATGAGAAGTCGCGACATGCGGCAGCGTGAAGCTGCTTTGGGAGCTCTCAACAATATCTCATCGTTTGAAGGGAGTGCTAAAGTCTTGATCAGCACAGGGATTCTCCCACCGCTTATGAAAGACCTGTTTTACGTTGGCCCAAACCAGCTTCCGATTCGGCTCAAAGAAGTCTCCGCCACTATTCTTGCCAATATAGTGAACATTGGCTTCGACTTTGACAAAGTTGTTGTTGGAGCTCATCACCAAACACTTGTCTCAGAGGACGTAGTGGAGAATCTGCTCCAGCTCATTAGCAACACGGGTCCTGAAATCCAGGGGAAGCTGTTGGTGGTTCTTGTTGGACTCACTAGCTGCCCGAACTCGGTTATAAACGTTGTTTCCGCGATCAGAAACTCAGGTGCCATCATTAGCTTGGTTCAGTTCGTTGAGGTTCATGAAAATGATGGTTTGCGTTTAGCCTCTGTCAAGCTCCTTCATAACATTTCCCCACATATGAGCAAGGAAGTGGCCAGTTCGTTGCGTGGTAGCGTTGGACAGCTCGGGAACCTTGTTGCAATCATATCAGAGAACACACCAACAATCACTGAGGAGCAAGCTGCAGCTGCTGGACTTTTAGCTGAGCTTCCTGAGAGGGATTGGGGTCTGACACAGAGATTGTTAACAGAAGGTGCTTTTGAGAAAATCATCTCCAAGATCGTTGGTATTCGCCAAGGTGAAATCAGGGGAATCAGGTTCGAGAGAACGTTTCTCGAAGGACTTGTTAGTATCCTCACTCGGATCACATTCGCTCTCACCAAGGAGAAACAAGCCGTTTCGTTCTGCCGTGAGAACAATCTCGCTTCGCTTTTCCTCGATCTCCTTCAGTCCAACAATCAAGACAACATCCAGATAGCTTCTGCGGTGGCTTTGGAGAATCTTTCACTTGAATCCAAGAATCTCACAACGATACCGGAACTTCCTCCACCGACCTACTGTGTATCAATCTTTTCATGTCTGAGCAAACCTCCCGTTGTTCATGGGATTTGCAAGATCCATGGAGGGATGTGTACGTTGAGAGAAAGCTTTTGTCTTGTGGAAGGACAAGCAGTGGATAAGTTGGTTGATCTCTTGGACCATGAAAACGAGAAGGTGGTTGGACCAGCACTCGCAGCTCTGTCTACGTTGTTAGAGGACGGTTTAGAAGTCGAAAAAGGAGTGAGATTGATCGATGAAGCAGACGGGATAACGCCTATACTAAACGTTTTATTGGAGAATCGAACAGAGCATCTGAGGATTAGAGCTGTGTGGATGGTCGAGAGGATCTTACGTATTGAAGAGATAGCTACAGAAGTGGGAGAAGAGCAGAACGTCACTGCAGCGCTTGTGGACGCTTTCCAAAACGCAGACTTTAGGACGCGGCAGATTGCTGAGAACGCCTTGAAGCACATTGATAAGATCCCAAACTTCTCTGGCATATTCTCCAACATCGGTTAAGTTAAGCCTATGTATATGCGCATTCTTGTAAATGATTTTTGAGAGAAATTGATTGATTCAAATTTAAACTGTCTTTGAAATTTTGATAAACACTGCTCATTGAGGATTTTTCTAATGGGAGTAAAACTCAAAAGTTTAAAAGATTCGCGCGCTACATTTAACATTATCTAGATCTCGTCAATGAATTCTACAAGATCTTCAATTTCTTGCCTTAAAGCTGTGATTTTCTGCTGTTGAGAAGCTATCCGGAGTTCGATATCACGCCCTGAGGATTTCTTCTCGTACCCTTCAACGACAGTGGTATGTTTGGCCATCAACTTCTCTTGAAGTTCTTTCTCTTTAGCGACTAGCTCTTCGACCTGATACAACATAAGATAGTTAAAGCAGAGCTGAGAGTAAGAGATGTGAGACAGGCGGAGAGAAAGAAATTTGGAACCTTTGGAGAGATATGAGAGGCTGATTGAGAAGATTGTAAGAAAGCCACCAAAGGTTTTAGTTCCTTCGAAAGATCTTTCAGTAAACTGTCGGTGGATTTGCGAGCTGCTTTGCATGTTTGAATGTCACCGGTTCTTGATAGATCACGCAACGATGCTTCAAGCTTATCATGTGCCGCTAAGCATTTTTGGATGATACTTTGAATCTCCTGGAGTGTTGCTAGGACCTGATAAACAGAAAGGAGCCCCATTTCCTTATAATCAGAGAAACAATATGATCTTTAGATTACTTGAGAAAAGGTTCCTCCAATGTACCTCATCCCATTGGAGCTTCGCTAAATATGAAGCAGAGGACTTGGAGATAGAGAAGTCGGCCCGTGTGTATATGATGCAAGTGATGAACAAGAAAAAAAATCCAGAGATTAGCATCAATGGCTCACTCAGCAGATTGATGTTACTGAACTTATAATAGACCTGTGCAGATAACAAAATCTCATGATCAGTTGTAACTTATAAGTACGAATACTGTGTGTGGCTTTAGAATAACACCATTTTCAGATGTATATATCAGATACCTGGATGTTCTGATTGTGATCTGGGACAACGTTGTTCTTCTCAAGCACAACAACTGGTCTACCAGCTATATCTAAGTGTGAGTATTTGATCTGCAAAGTTTGCAAACATGAAGGATTCAAATATCAGAATCAAAAGACACAGAGACAGAGGAAAAATCATGTTAAAGATAAAGCCAAGACTCTGTTACCTCTTGTGACTGCTTGACAGCGAATGGAGTCGTAACTGATATATCCTTCGAACCCTCTGGTAAGACAACCTACAATGGAAACACATTTCATTTTATGTCATGGGTATATAACTCAACATGATAATATACGAAAGTGTATGATACTGACCTGTACGATAAGTTTATCAGTGACAAGGTCAAGCATAGGGGAGCCAAAGGAGATGTCGAGGAAACGTTTCCCTTCCGATGCAAACAGAAAGTCACCAAGTGGCAAACCATAACCTATGGTGAAAAATGTTTTCCACCCACCAAACAATGGAAACCGTGGCTCAAGTAGAACCTCTGTCTGCAACCAAACCAGCAACAACAAAAGAAGTCAAAACACATTTGAGATTTGGAAGATCAAATCTCGTTAATCCAAAAGTCTCAACCTTTTTGGAATCACTTTGCATCTGAGACGTGGAGATATTGCCAATATCATCTCTGTAGTATATGGAATGCGCTCTCGGTGGTAATCTAGCAAGTAAATGCCTAAACGCAGATTCTCCTTTGGGATTAGGTCTGGCTTGAAAGTCTAACCTCGAAAACTCTCCCTTGAGCTGAGCTCCTCGGTGAACGAGATTGTAATGCTCGGTGACCTGCACATTACCCCAATGAGACACTTCTATCTCCCGCACGAGCTTCTCGGCCACAGCAAACGCAGCCTTGCTTTCAAAGTGGACAACTATCGGAGAATACGAATACTCTGGTAGATTCTTGTACGGTCCGTATTTGAGCTCTGTGCCCTGGAGCTTTGTTGTACTGTCAAGATTGGTGTAAGACTGGATTCTAGCACTCGGTAGTTTGATAGACAAGGACTGAGATTCCACCGCGTAAGGAGAGAGATACTGCGCGCTTTCTTGGAGCATAACGAGATGGCTATCGCCTTGACTTATCTTCTCAGGAAACGGCTGAAGGACGTTGGTGAATGCAGCGACTACATCCAACGTCAAAGTATCTCCTTTACTGAGTGGTTTCGGTAATGCAACCGAGTAAACGCTGATCGAATCGGGTATGTCTTTTGGATTAGCTGCTTCCGCAGAGAGATTGGCTAAAGCGCGTTTAGATTTCCCTTTCCCTTCGCTTTGTGCAACCGATAGATATGCCAAGTTGTTGCCAAGAAACTTTGGGAAGGTCAAGATAAACTCGGAAACTGATTCAGAGCCAGAGTTTACGACCTACAACACCAAATTCGAAACAGGATTTGGAATTAGAATACGCCAACGCAATACTATATGACTTCGTAAGTTGGAAAAAGTTTGGAAATTTACCTTAAGGGTCTTAGTAACGCGAGCAATCTGTGACGTCACATCGATCTGCACCAAAGGCAACGAAAATTGGATGAAGAAAGCAGAGAAAGGAAGCTAATTGAGTTATTGAGCATCGAAATGATATCAGAATTGCATAACCGATCCTAATGACATCATAAGGAATCCAGAGAAAGGTTGTTTATTTTGAAATGGTTCGAAGTGTTTAAGCAGCATAGATCAACAAATGAAAGTTGTGCGAATCGATCGGGGAACCAAGTGAATCGGAAACTAGATCGAATCGAAGATACTTGTGGTGGGGGAGTGACTGAGAGAGAAACTTACACGACGTTCGACTTTGGATAAAACCAGATCGGAGAACGCCGGCGTCGCGAGAACGGCGATCGCAAGGAGAAGAAGCAACAGATCGACATTTGATTGCTTCATCTTTGATTGAATGATGATGATGATTCGGACCAGTCTCGAGACTCTCAAGCTTACTCACTCGGCAAAGGAACTTACAAATTCTTTTTTTTCTGGGGAGAAATTACTTTCCCGGGTCGGGTTTACCCGCTAAAATACGTTAATTTTATATATTTAAGCCCAACATATTGGGCCTAAATATGGGCTTAGATCTGTTAAGGCAAATTTCGTAGCACGTGGCGGTGACTTATTGGTTGGATTATGGTGAATCTTGATGATACAGGAAGTAAAAAAATGTCAAAAAACTAGGTGAGGTTTTGGTTTTCGCTGAGCCTGTGTTTTTGGTTGTTGCCGTGTAGTGATTTTCTTGGCGATTTTTCTCGAGAAAATCGCTTTGGAGGAAAATGGAGACTTCTCTGAGGTTCACCGGCAATTCCAGGTCATTGAAAATCCATGCGAAGGAGAAGCTCCCAGTCAACTCCAAAACCCATTTGCAGGTGAAATTCTTCGTCGCTCTCAAGTTTTTTTTGGTTTTTGTTTGTGTATCTACTTCGTATTCGTGCTGCTATTGCGGAATTGTTAGCTCCATTTCAGATTTGTAGCTATTTCGATTCGGTGGTGTAATGCTCTCTGGTTTTGTTTGACTAATTTCTCTTTTGCTTTGAAAGCTTAAAATGCACAAAGTGTCTTGAGATTTGTAGGAATTGGTGTAGAATTTGTATATGTTAAGGCTTATCTTGTAGTGTTTTCGGATAATGTTTCTGTGCATTTTACGCAAAATGAAAAGTTTTTGTGTAAAGTTTCGGATTTTATCTTAGGGCTCTTTTATCTCAACCTGGTGAAGAAGAAGATAATATTAGACACCGCCTTTGAAATTTGATGCAACTCTTGGAGTGTGACACATAACCTGAGCGAAGTTGCTAATAAATCTGAAGTGAGATGTTGCTCTCCAATTTCTTAAGAATTGAAGAATGGTTTTGGCTTTGTGTCTCACACACTCACACTTGCTCTGCTTGAAGTTCTTGAGAGATTCTGTATTTACCCATTTCGAAACACTTATCCGTTAGGGTTTTTGCTTAGCGTGTATGAAATAGAATTATGTTCGTCCCTGATTCGTTACTTCTCAGTATATGTATTCATTGTTTGGATTTCACTACAGTTTGTGCTAACTTTTTTTGCAAACATACTTCTGTTTCTATGTCCAGTTTGTGTTAACTTTCTTGCAAAACATATATCTGTTTCTTATATTCTTTGATGATTTTGGTTTGGTGGTGGTAGCTTCATGGAGAGCTAGATACTGGAACTGGTGCCCCAAGTTACTTCTGTGCCATGATTAGACACTTTTTCCCTGAGGTTTGGTTTCAGTTTCTCTTGTTTCTTCTTCGTTGAAACATTTTCTACCGTAGACTACTAATACTAATAGTGTTTTACAAATCTCCCCTTAGGCTACAACAGGCCTTGGAGTAGGATTGCATTATGATAAGCGGCAGAAGCTTCGGTGTCATGTACGCGGGAAAAAAGAGTTTCCTGTGAGAACTGACAAGCTTGTCACCTTCAATATTAAAGGGCGTTGTGATTTTGATCAGGACTTTGCTCAGGTTCGTGTTTATTTTTGTCTCTGGGAGCTTTCTTCTAAGTCATATGCACTAAGTGTCGTTTTATACTTAACTGTGCTCATTTTGTGGTAACAGAGGAACCCTAAAGGAGCTGCAGAATTTTCTTGGAGCATAAAGGATTTTAAGGAAGATCAAGATGTACGGATCAAAGTTGGCTACGAAATGTTTGATAAGGTACCTCTCTCGTTGCTCAAGCATGTTGTTGACTCTTGCAGTATTCACTCTTGTGGTCCTGACTTTAACAAAGACAGAACTATCTTTAAAGTCTTACAATCTCTAAGCTCGCAAAGCAGTCTCTTCCACTTGATCATATCCATCTACTTGCTTTGTGGCCTATGCTCTAAATGCCTAAGCAGTTTTCTTGAAATTGATTGATATCGTGTTTAGGCCTTACATCTAATTTGTAAAAACTCGAAAAATGCCTTATTTTTCTTGGATTCTTCAAAGACAATGTGTTGATTCTTTCTTTCTTGCAGGTCCCTTACATGCAGATAAGAGAAAACAATTGGACTCTCAACGCAAACATGAAGGGGAAATGGAACTTGAGGTTTGACCTGTAGCTGCAATTTAATAATATCCGATCATCATCATCTGAGAATTGTATTAGTACTACTACTATTGATAAACACACTTTAGTTCTACCAATTAATCAAATTCGTAGATCTTCCATATCATTTCAATTACTATTTGCAATACCAATTAATCAAATTCAGAGATCTTCCAAATCATTTCAGTTACTATTTGCAAGGGTCTGTGAACTTAAGACAAATGTTGTCAAGATTATAGCTAACCATTTCAAGAACAAAATGTCTTTGTCGTGCAATCCATAAACCGGAGATCTGTCATGGCTTCATTAACCGGGATCATCCGAAACCCAGTTTTCTCAAATCGGTTTTGGCCTGGTTAGTGCCGTGGTTTGGTTGAATTTGAGATGTGCAACTCGGAACATCAACATCAGTACCTGTATCTGAGTTTACAAAGTACCTACAAAGTGTTTGATCTTCAGAATCGGAAGATGGGGTATGCTCAAGATTTGCTTACTGATCATCATCACTCAAAAAGAGAAAAAAGGATCAAAGATCGTTTTCAAATAGTAAAAGATAAAGAGACATCGACAAGTCACCAATTTTATCGTTAGCTTTGTTAGTGGCTTTAACTAAAATTCCACGTGATCTCTATGCATATTTAAATCCAACTATATAATATACTGTTTTAATTAGAGGCGGCCGTATTTAAAAGCTTTAAGTGATTAGGTTCCTTTTCCCCAAAACAAAAACAAAAAAACTGTCAATAAAATAAGTTGCACTAGATGTGAAAAGTTTTATCCCAAATCTTTGTTACATACTTTTAATTCCCCAACCTGTAAAGTTGTTTGGAAAGTAATTCCAGTTATCTTCTTGTCATGTATGTGAATAATTTTTTAGTCTTTTAGACATCATCTTTGTATGTAAATGATGTCAGATGATGTAAATGATGTCAGGTAATGTGCCCTTTTAGCATGTAAACTCGATTTCAAATAAATTATTCCTTATATATTAAAAGAGAATCTTTTATAAAAAATAACTTTTACTTTACGTATTATTTACATTCATGTCATGCTGATGTGTCAACACCATGTTCACTCTCAATGGATATTTTAATTAGGCCAAAGGTTACTAGAAAATTTATATTGTATGTCATTTATATTTGGTTAGAGAATGAAAAAATTAATATTAATTTAATTAGATAATTAATTATTAATTAAAAAGGTTTCTTCTATTTCTTTATTTGGTAGTGACGAAATTTATTAGTCAATCAATCAATAAAATATGGAAAATTTTATTTTAATTGTATTTATTAATTGATTAAAAATCAGTTTATTCTCCTTTCATTTTTGTTTAACGTTACATTTAAAAATAAATTATATCATCACATCATAATATATAATAAAACAAAATTAGTTTTTTTCTGCATATCCTATGATTTGAATTTTTTAAAATGAAGAAATCTCTAAAAGTCACACATCGAATATATTTTGGAATAATAGTTCAAAAACCTATTATAAAAAAGGATCCAAATAATGATCAATCATGAGTAGGAAAACTGATTTAATAGGTTTCCAAATTATAACGTTTTTTATTTGATTTAATATAGTTCTTAACTGAACTGAATAATTAAATCGCATATATTTTTAATATTTTAGTTTGTTCAGAATTTTAAAAATAATAATATATTTAAAATTATCATATAAGTTAAATTATTTTAATTATTTAAAATTTATGAAAAACATAAATATATATATGCTACTTTATATGTATCAAAATATAAAATTATTTTAAACATATTAAAATTTGATATATATGTAGGTTCCGAAATCCATAATCAAAATTTTTGAGTATTTTATAAGGGATAAACTATTATTGAATGAAGTGTTAAATTCTCATACTGTAAACTATGAAAATAATCAAAATAAGATAAATAATCTGTATCACTCAAGATTTTGTCTAATGTAAATAAATATTTTTTAACAGAAAAAACCAGTTCAGAAACGGATACAACCCTAGTTGTTAGGAAAAGTTGATATATCCATTGTGAGTAGTAATATTTTATTCTAGCTATATGATACAGTGACATCCGATTTTTCATATATAGTGTTTATATGACTACAAAGATCTTTGAGAAAATTTAATATCGAAATTTTTATGTTCAATATATATACAGTATATGTATATGTATATGTATATGTATATGTATATGTATATGTATATGTGTGTGTATATATATATGTGTATAAGAAATGGATGGAATAATTTATAATTTAGTAGAATTCCACTTGGTTAAGGCTGATTACAAAGCAAGCTACTTCTTCAATTGAGTGTCATGTCGGCTTTTGAGTGATAGATAATGTGGAAAAGTTGCCTCGGCTGTATATATAAGCCACTAATTGGGGAATGGAGAAGTTAATTTGGTCACATTCGATGCATTTTCTTTTAATCCATTATTTTAGTTCCAGGTTCCCCTACTAGCTCCGAGACTCCGACGATAACAAACACCCGGCCCCCTACGCATAATCAAATTTTTTATTATACACTATTCAAATATGTAAAGAAAAAATAAAAAGTGCTTTACATGTTCACATGTGACCTGCAGATTATTGCATATATATAGTTCACATGATGCATATAAAGTTCTATAATAACAATACCAAAAATTACGTGAACTCGTTTGGTATTATTATACGCCTATAACTACATCGACTTGTACAAACAGTATGATTACACAAATTCGTTAAATATTTTCTAAAATCTACCATGAATTCGTAGATTATTTGAAAAGTCTAAGAATATAGGCATTGCAGAGCCGAAAAAAGCTTTAGAGAAAGAAAAAAACAAATTAATTATTGACATGGACGCTGACGTAGAAATCATGTGGTGAGATTTTTTTTGAACCGTCTCTCTGTAATAAAATTGCAGACCCATCTTTCTGACACGGTTATATACGTGTTGTGATCTGATTGGATCAGTTTTTTCTTCAAAATTTTTTTTCTTTTAATTTTTTTTTGCCTCTCTCGAACTATGTGATGTCCATGCTCTAATATCCGACTCTCCATGTTAGAAAAATGAAAAATAAATTCCCAACAAAAATTGGTAAGTCATTCAGCCCAAAACTGATTCTAGTTTTTAAGAAAATCGATTGTAATTACCATCGACCATGAACTTATCTTGAAAAAAAAAAATGACGTAATATTTTACAAACTAAATGTATTTTTTGCTGACAATTGTATTGAATTGGCCAATAGGTTATGAATTTCTGTAGTTCTTATATATTTTGCTGCGTATTTATTGTCACGAGCTTATTCAATTGTATCCGTCCATATATTTTTTTAGTAGAATGTGTCCGTTAGAATGGGAAAAGAAAAAACAGTTAAACAACGTGTGTGTTTTAAGTTTGAACTGTCTTTAAACAACATATATGATATATGTAGCGAGTTTATGTAAGATTAGGGAGTATAGTTTTAATAGCAACAATCCAATAAAAATGAATAAAAAGGCGGAGCATGTGACGGAAAGCAAAAGTGGGCGGTGGGAAATCGGAAAGTGGGGAGTGCACTAGACGAGAACAGAGTCAACAAAAACTAATGAATTCTTTGACTTTTGTCATCTAACTCTATTCGGAAACTCGTAATTTCACACGTTTGCTCCTTCTCTTTCCGTTTCATGCATCAAATTTCTCTTTTTTTCCATTTTTTTTTTTGTTTCCTCTTACTCCTTTAATCCGCTTATGCAACGATTCAGTAAATTACTTAATAGTCATGGTTTTCTTCGACAAAACAAAGAAAACTTTATGATAATGTTCTTGTCGCCTACAACAAAAATAGTTGTACAGTTTAAGAAATTCTCCTTTTTTTTTTGTTGGCGGTATCACGTATCACGAACGAATTCACGATCGATCTTTAGAACTATTAGATGAGCTTATATTTGTCTGTGGCAGTATTAAAATTTTGATTACTAATTGGATTATAAGATGAAGATCTTCTATATATATCTCATGTGACAGTATATTAAAAAATAATGGTAAAGTAAATTAGTGAGTAACTCAAAATAAATAAGTAAAACAACGAAGAGTATATAAAGAGAGTCAAGGGAAACAAGTTTGTGAATAAGAAATGGACAAGCGTCCCTCTTCGCCAAATCTTTTCCGAGTCTTGACGCATGTTTTTTCAGTTAGTTGTTGTTATCATCTTTCGCACAAACTATGAATGATGACCATTGAAGAAAAAAGTTCCACAATTAGCTTTCATATCTTTCTTTACATATTAGGCCGATTAGGTGATTGTTCTCCATGTATGTTTTATAACTGAATTTAGTATTTATTCTAGCCAGGAGAAAATTATATCAATCCTTTATCCAAAAAGATGTTTTAGTAATCCGACATATTTTTATTTTAGTAATCCGACATATTTTTATTTCATATTAACATGCTTGCCATACATATATAATATTATCCATGAAAATTGTGCAACGGTCCATGTAGATTTATATTTTAAAATCTTAAATGTCAGGCGCTTCTGTCACCACTTTTACAAATTCACATATTTTCTGCCGAATATTAAAACATCAGTACAAATTAATGTATTGAGTAACGTATGGTGAACAAAGGATCAGATCGTTGAACAAAAGTCGTAGTAATTGAAAATATCACTAGCCACCCTAAAAGAGAAAGTCGTCAAAATCACGAATTCATGTACGTATAACGTATTGGTAAATAAACTAAACAATTTAACTTGTTATGGTCTTGACCCGAAGATATTATGAACGTTATGTAATGTTTTCGTTACAAAGAAGAAAAAATCAAAAATAATTGGAATAGCAAGAAATATATAACGTTATTTATAAGCCGGACACGTGTTAATGGTGAGATTGGTATGGAACTATTTGTTGTCTGCACCCTAACCTCGTTGTCGTTGGTTAGCTCAGTTGTTCGTTCTGTGTGTGTACGTGGCATGATTCTCATGGCTAAGAGTATTTGGAGAGAACTGTAAAGCCTCTAAAAATTACTTAGCGATCAACTATAGTGCCATGTGTATTTTTACCATTTTAAGACATCCACAATGGTCAATCATTGTCATAACTACAGTGGAGGCCCTGGAGGGACTAGCTTCGAAAACTTTGGTATTAAATAAATGTTTGGTTCTTTGAATATGCATGTGAATTCCTTTTTTTTAATAAATATTGATATTTTTTCTTCAGAATTTGCATCTAGCTTACAATAAATTGATACGGTTCTATTGAGATAACTTGTTTGACGGCTTAANAAAAACAAAAAAAAAAAAAAAAAAAAAAAAAAACTTGTTTGACGGTACTGTAAGTTATTTTCCAGAAAACTAAAAGTAGAGAAAGCTTTTTTTTCTTTGACATGCATGTAAAGAACTAATTAAATGTTCATTCGTTGTTGTTTTTTTTCTGTTTGTTACAGTTATATATACTCCCTCTGTTTCATAATATAAGGAGTTTAATAAGTTTTTTTCACACAAATTAAGAAAACATTTAATTTTTGTATTTTTTGAAATAAAATATATTTTATCATCAATTCCAAAATATTTCAACCAATAAAAACATAATCTGCATAATATAAATAATCAAAAGTAACAAAACATATTTAATTTTTGTATAAAAATTCTAAAATCCCTTATATATTGAAAAAAAAAAACTCTAAAATCCCTTATAAAATGAAACAGAGGGAGTATGTGTTATGGTTTGGTGATACGTCCCACACTCCCACCTGGTTTCTCTGGTCAAAAGATCAGATGATGCATAATCTTCTCTTGGTATAAAAGACCTTTAACTTGTACAGTATGAAAAAAGGTAAAAGAGATAAATTTATTTCTTTTCTTGGATTTATCGTTCTTTGAGGTGGTATAAACAGATCTTACTTAGATATTCCATTTATAGGAAAAGGTTCATATATATTTTGGAGGATTAATTAAGATTTAAATATTGATCTTATCTAAACATTAGAAAAGTTTTCTCAGTGAATCTGTCTTTATCCAAATTCCGAATGCCATGTCAGTTTGATTGGCTGCTAGTCGGCTAGTCCTGACCAGCAAAAAGAAAACTGAAAAAGTAAATACTTGATTTAAATTTCGACTTCTTAGTTTATTACTCTCTCTCTTTTATAATATAGAGGTTTAAGTTTTTGCACACAAATTAAAAATTATTTAAGAAATAAAATATATTTTATTATCAATTCCAAAAATTTTCAACCAATAAAAATATAATCTGTAAAATATAAATAATCAAAATAACAAAAATACATTTAATTTTGCATAGAAACTCTAAAACTTTTTATACATTAAAAAAAAAACTTTAAAACCTCGTATAAAATGAAACAGAGAAACAGAGAAAGTACAAACTTGTTAACTACTTGTGACTTGTGAGTATTAACAATTTCATAAAACGTAAATTATCTATCTCCCAACGTAACATTAAATAAAGTTTGCTAATACAGTTTTTAATTACAAGTTATAACAAACGATCTAGATTTGGTGGTTTTGTCTATCAGCATTAGCAAAACAAAAAGTTGTCTAGCAGACTTGTGAGTATTAACAATTTCATTAAACGTAAATCATCTATATCCCAACGTAACATTAAAAAAAAAAGTTTGCTGATACAGTTTTAATTACAAGTTTTAACAAACGATCTAGATTTGGTGGTTTCATCTATCAGCATTAGCAACAACAAAAAGTTGTCTCGCAGCCGCCATTAATAAAAAACCAAAATGTTCTTTTCGTGATTTCAAAGGTCAGTATTGTACTATTGTAGTATACGTCTAGCGGTCTAGAGAAATATCACATTTCTCCGCTATCCAAACGTCATGAAGTATCTTTCCTAACATGAGGCAAACCTTAAAATATTACTAGTAATTAATTATAATCTAGCTATCAACTAAATATAGTACCATTCATAATTATTTAAATTATGAGTTCAAAATGTAGGATCTGCCAGTGGAATGTACATCTAACAAATTACTGTACTTTACGGCTATATATACCAAGGCATAAGACTGATTTTTATTAAATTTGGCGTGGCCTTAGTTCGGGATCTCTTTAAAAGTTAATTAACCTTGCACTTTAGTTAAAAGTTTGAACTTCAAACCATGCTAATTGGAATGAATGATCTACAGCAGATTCCGATATAATTGATGTGGATGACAAACTGACAATTGATCATTTTTTAGAACATGAGCTGAAAAGAATTATGTTATAATCAACTTATAGGATAAGTGCTACACACTTTATCAATTTATCTCGTGGTTTGGTGATCTATGGTCCAAGGAAGGCATCGCATCGCACACACACGCTTCTGCCACTTCCATCATGTGTGTGCACTGCCCCACACGCACCACTATCTCACATATTATCTTGTGTTTTTCAATCCACAAAAACTATTAATCATTTCCATACATTTATTTGTATATTTATTTTGTTCGTTTGTTTATGTTCTGATCACGTTTGATTTAGACCAGATTTCCAGCATAGTACTATCCCTAGCTAGTCCAAAACAATAAACAGAATCAAAACATTCCAATTAATTTCCATATATTTTCTGATAACGATTGTTTATCACATTTATGTCTTCATGTGTTAGGTAAACCGTAAACATCCCATAAATTTGGAGCAATCAGGTAGATATTATATACCAAGTAAACATTGTGAGAACAATATACTTATCTATATATATATGTTGAAGGTATTAAAAAAATAAAAATAATTCCTTGTCTTGTTTACGTATGAAACTCGAGAGCTTTTGATAGACAAAAACAAAACATTGAAGAAAATGACTGAGGAAAAATTAAAAAAAAAAAATTATCGAGTCTTCACTGTTTTGAGTCATTTGTCTGAAAGACAACTATTTGAACGAATAATACAAATTTACGAAAGTAACCCTACAACTGAAAGCGATACCAAGAAGATCTCTCACTATAAATCCCTTTCTCTTTGCTACAAAAAAAACAATCACACTCCAAAACCCTCTCAATTTTTCAAATCAACCAATCAAACTCAGACTTTCTCTCTCTCTACAATGGCGCGTCTTCTCTTCCGTCTTCTCCAAGAAGCCAATTCTCCGTCACCGGCGGAAGTTACTCCGGCTTTAAATTCTGATCTCGTAGTCATCCTCGCGGCTCTTCTTTGTGCTATGATTTGCGTCCTCGGCTTACTCGCGGTCTCTCGATGCGTCTGGCTCCGACGTCTAGCCGCCGGAAACAGATCCGACGCGAATTCGGATCAGGCTCATCCACCGCCGGCAGCTGCGGCCAATAAAGGATTGAAGAAGAAAGTGCTCCGATCTATACCGAAGCTCACCTACTCACCAGATTCTCCGCCGGCGGTGAAGTTCGCCGAGTGCGCGATCTGTCTGACGGAATTCGCCGCCGGAGACGAGCTCAGGGTGTTGCCGCAGTGCGGTCACGGTTTCCACGTGTCGTGCATCGACACGTGGCTCGGCTCCCATTCTTCGTGTCCTTCCTGCCGTCAGATCTTGGTGGTTGCCAGGTGTCATAAATGTGGCGGGTTACCCGTTAGTTCAAGCTCGGGATCCGAACCCGATACCCGAATCATGCAACGTGAAGAATCTGAAGATGATCCTAATAACTTCTTACCTTAGACAATCTTTTCCATTTTTTATGTTTTTTTTCTTTCTTTCTTTTTAATGAATTTCTCTTTAGAAAGTGTTCCTTGTCATTTTTAAAGGATAATGTTACTAAATACTATGCCATGTATATATCTATTTACTGTAATTCTGTAAATGTATGAGAAAATGAAAGGTAATGTCATTTTATCCAATTATCCCTTTATTTCTTTTAGACGCCAAGGACTTTTTTTTTTTGTTTCTCGACATGATTTGTGAACTAGCTAGAGACCATGAAACAGTTACAAGAACTTGAAACTGAGACGTTGGACCACACAATTTACAAGTAACTACTTTGGTGCCGAATAACCCAGATGCTTGATTTCAATTTTTGTCTGTATATACGATGATAACGTGAATGTATTCATTGACGGTACCGAATTTAAATATGTTTTTATGCTTATGTGTCGTGCCAAAAGAATTAAGAACATGTATCTGCACGTACTAAATATCCTATATAAGTATCTAACTAATCATGTTTATCTCCATACGCACTTATTTAAATATCATAGACTATGAATGAATATTTCCTCATAAAAACAAATTACAAAACTGAAATTCGATTAACTAATGGAATATACCATATTAATTGGGAAATATTGACAGATGGACCAGTATACTTGAAACAGATGGTGTGATGTGTATTGCGTGTGTGAGTTTTCTCTTTTTCCCTTTTCCATTAATAAAGCAGCAAACTAATTGTCGGGTATTACATATTTAATTCATTCATGTTTTTCGGTTAAAAAGCTTTTTTAATTATAAAGATTGGGAACACGAGCTTCGTAGCCTGTATCCCACTAAATCATCAAACGCGACTTTAAATTATTTAGGACTTCGAAAATGACCATGAAGATGGTCTTATTTTGTCTTCGAACATCGACCTAACAAAAGATCAGCCAAAATCGCAAGTGTACAGCTAAAGTGCGAATTAAGACAATGAGAAATTAATTTAATAATTAGTCAAGATTTAGATAATTACGCAGACGAAAAGAAACTAATTAGATGGATTTATTTTATCTTTCTCCGTGTAGCCATCAAGTAAAACACGTACGAATAATGATGGTCCACCATCGCGAGCTATCATCAGCCATCACGAGTTTCTCCACTATGGAAAGTGTGTCCATGTGCCAAGTGCTAATCTTATTTAACTCTTAAAATTTGCAATGTGTATGTAAATTTTGTAATAAAAGTAAACTAAATTGCATACTTGACATTGAATATTACACACTATCACAAAATATCCAACAGATATTTCTATTAACTACTAGAGCTTTGAATTTTGATGATATAACGCGTAGTGGTAATGGTTAATCATTGATATATTCTCGAGCTGAAAGCAAGCTATTACCATCAACCCAGGAGGTTTACTTATACTGACGAATAGACATTATACTTCTTCTTTTTTGAATAAGGGCTAAGATTAACTTTTTTTTCTAACTGGACATTCTCTGATTTACACATATACTCGAATTGACTAATGTCGGATTCAAAACATCAAATTCTTAAATAAATCGATACTGTTTTTCTTAAGAGAAATAATTATTGAGCTATCTGCATGCATGTGCATGATCTTTCCTCTTAGCCCTTGGCTCTATCTCCACGGACATATGATAACATTATTTTGCCTAGCTGCGATCTATAGTAATATTACTAAATGTAATTCTAATACTTTCTCATACTAGATATAAATGAATATCTTGTTTCTGTTGAATCACAAAGGAAGAGTAGGAAGTAGAAAGCTAGTGAAGAGATTCGTTTTGTCTGTTAAAAGGAGGAACTCTAAATTCTCATTAGAAATTATGAGACCAAAAATCCAAATCTGATGGGAGATTCCCACATTCTTGTTTTCGCTATTTAGTATTTTTTTATTGTTCCACAAATCTTTTACACTTTTTAAGTTATTTTTTGTTAATAATGATTATATATTACAAATTTCAAGAAATATTAATTATAATTATTCGAATACTTGAGCTGCTATTGGTTAATATAAATCTAAAAATAGTTAGATAGAAATATAAGTGAACTATTAAATATTTCTTAATATTTATGAAAAAAAATAAAACATCGAGGGAGTACTTGTTTATATTTTGAATGCCTTTTTCCTAGCTAGTGGTGTCATAGTTTAAGAATGTGTACAATTTCTTTTTCAGAACTCAAACTTAATGTTCAAATTTAAATTTGATCGGCAGAGGAATTTCTCTTTCATGCACTAGAAATTGCACACTTAAATCAGATTAGATTTCTAATGCACTACTAAGTAATTTTCGTCATGGAATTTGAATGTGCATGCATTACTATTTTTGAGGATTTTATAGATCACATACCACCACTTTTAATTATGTTAGTTTTTTTTCCTTCTATTATCAACTCGATTAATTTACACTTTTTAACATAACAATTTAGTCCGGTCATGATAAATAGAGCTGAGGGTCAATGTCGTGTATTTTAAATTATTATCGATTGATGGGCCTCGTTGGTGTTAAATGGGTATCGTAGTTCAAAACTGGAGCAAACTTATCAAAGCGGATCTTCTTCTTCTCTTTTTATAGCGCTCATAGGGAAATTGGAAATTAATGAAAAGCAGAAGTTCAGATATATAAACCCATTTGTGAGTCATCAAGTGATCTCTAAGATTTAACCATAGACACTGTGTTCTAAAACTCGGCCGTCCAGCCGATTAGGCGGCCGAGTTCTCGCTGAAAGTGACTCACCGTCCCGAGTTTAACATAATCGGGTTATTAACCGGTCAACCGATTGTTGACCAAATTTTCCGAGTAAATGTTACTCGGTCGTTTTATCACCAAATCGCTTGGGCCAAAGTTCCATAAATTGTAAACAAATTTGACCCAACTGAGCCCAATATGTCTAAAATCACTGCAGCTGTAATCGACTCTGCCCACAAAACCTCTTTTCACCTTCTACGACATATAAATTTTTACTATTATTTTTTTTGTATGTTCTTCCATCTTTTTACTATTATTTTTTGTATGTTATTTTATATGATCAAGACTATATGTGAATGGAACTATATTTTGGTCATTTTAGATAATATGTTTAATCTAAATTGGTAACATTTATATATTTTGGATAATATATTATATCTAAATTGGTAATATATATTTATAAGATTGATGATGTGTTATATTTTTATATAAAAATGTTTAATTATATAGTAAATATATTTAAAATAAATCTCCGATTACTCTCCGATTTATTTCCGATTTTTCAAAAATTGCTACTCCCGGACTAAGCGCCCGAATAGCGCCTACCGATATTTTGAACACAGACCATAGTTATAGCGCCTCCGTCCAAATGTAGCAACTCAACCGAAATGCCATTTTCACAATCCAAAATACTGAACACAAATAAGGAAGAAAAAAAGTTATTTTGAATAAAAAAGGAATAGTCGATCCAAAGAAAAACACATAAATGGCTGACGTCAGAATAGTTAACAAATATTACTTGTATTTATGACATCACATCGAACAGTGTAACGCCCACAAATACAGTTCATTAAAAGTAACACACTAGTAGCTTTACCTGCAAGGTCGCAGCAGCCACATAACCTTTTTAATAATTCTAATCAGAAAGTCCCAAATCTACAAAAGATCTTGGATCTTAGGAATAATAATATTTATATATTACAAAAGTTGAAAATTAAGAAAAGGACAAAATATATAATCCAAAGGCCAGGATTCTACAGCTAGAAACCTAAAGGACATGGAGAATCTAATAGCATGAGAGGTCCAGGAGAAGACGAAAAACCCAACAGACTGTAACCCGCTTCCTGAAACAGAGGATTCTCCAAGTAATCTCGTACGTCAAGATCGTTATTACAACCGTTAAAAGATTGCTCTGTCTTGACGCCGAAGTTATCGTCTTCGTCATTGTTGTTTGCCGGCGAGAAGATGATTCCGTTGAACTGAGACACGACCGGGTTGATTAAGGCTTTGAGCTCGTCGACGTTATGGCCTGATGATCCATGGAGAAGGTAACTATTGTAATTTTGGTGGGTATCATCGTAGAGTGAAGGGAAGTTGGTTAGGGTTTTTGAAGGTTCCAGAAGAGGAGGCAAGGTTTCATGATGATGATAATGGTTATGGTTATGGTTATGGCTATGATGGTGTGTTGTTGAAAGTGAAGAGTTATGAACGTAGCTGATTTGGCTATGGAGTCCAACGTTTTTTCTGTCTCCTGTTTTATTGAACACTCTGCAAATCACCCATTCCTCCTGTTTCTCCACCAAAAGTTAACATAAAAAATATGTTATTAGTTACTTATACATGTATTGATGTACATATTTGTAATAAGTATTTATAATCATTTCACCTAACCACAATCGATAAAGAGATCTTGTTTGAAATGTGAGCCTGACCAATTGATTAAATGAGACATCCAATTTAATAAAGAAAGCAATAGTGGTGAAAACGACGCAACAATTGCATGGGAAGAACAGGAAACGGCAAGGTGTGTTTGGTGTTGACATCCACACGTACAGGTTTATATCAAATCTATCAAATCTAAACTGCTCTCTAGTCTCTCCCCTGTCCTTCCCATACAAGCCAAACCAAATAATGACAATACTACTTGAAAAAACAAATGAAGATGGGGAAAAAGTGAAATATTTCGGTTAAACCTTTCTTTTCAACTTATCTATGTAAAAAGTCAACTCATTAATTTGACAATATAAGCATCAAATTCATACTATTAATTTCGCAATGTTAAAAAGAAATTGAATCTCGTAAAATTTGATGATTAAGAAACGCACGTGGGGTAGGAAATTAAACAGAACAGAGTTTAAATTAACAACACTAAAGAAAACAAAAGTGAAGCAGGATCAGTTTAACCTTTCTATTAAAAAGTCAACTCATAAATTGCCAAAGAAAAAAACAGTTTCTATTAGTTATAGTTTAAAGAGACGCACGGTGGTGGTAGTAAAATAATACTAGAGTTCAAGTTTTACCTTGCACGTGTGGCGGTGTGAATGGTCGGTTTCGAGACGATACTCATGCATGACCCACTTAGTCTTGAGGCCACGTGGGGCCCTTCCCTTGTAGAACACCAACGTCTTCTTCATCCCAACAAGCGCTCCTCCTCCTCCTCCTCCGCCGCCGCCGCCGCCGGCGAAAACCTCCTTGTCTTTTCCGGTAGCCTTCCAATATCCAGCAGTAGTGGCTCTATTAGTCCTTAACCCCGTCGGATATTTCCTGTCCCTTAGACTATAGAAGTACCACTCTTTCTCTCCCATCTTCGCCATTTCTTCATATAACAAAATAGAAAAACATCAAAAATAAGTTTTTTTAAAATGACACTTCTAGAGGTAAGAAGAGATTGTGTATGAGTATTTTACCGGGAAGTTCCCATGGCTCGCAGCGATTAAGATCAACTTCAGCGATGTGAATGCCACAAAGACCTCCATGGAAGATCTTGGAAGCTAAGTAGAAAGTTATGAGCTCTTCGTCCGTCGGGTGAAACCGGAAACCAGGTGGCAATCCTCTCTCGTTCCTTTCTTCTCCGGCGAGTTCGCTCAACACATCTTCCACCGCAAGCATCATCGTTTAATTCTGTAATTTATTATAACCGAAAAGAGACTTTTGAAGTCTTGTTACACGAAGAGACACCAAAAAGAAGAACAAAGAGAGCAATGATACAAAAGGTGATGGTGAGTTTAACCTTATTTGCGTGAAAGATCAGATATTTATATACAAAAATGGCACATACATCGAAGATATAATAGAGAGAGAGAGAGAGAGAGAGAGAGAGAGAGAGTGTGTGTAGAGGTGTGTGTATAGATGTGTGGATTTTGAGTGTTTGAGGTTAGAGGGGCATTGATGATAAAGGCTGTGAAATTCAGGAGGAAGCAGAGAGGCTGCTATTTGCCCTCACCTGGGGAGCTTTCAGGAGTCTCTTTCTATTTTTTTTCCTCTTTTTCATTTACTATGCAAATAATTATTTGTGTAACATTCTAAAATGTGAAACAACTTTTTGCCGTTTTGTGTTTTATCACTATACTAGCGAAAATTCTTATGGTCTTGGAGTTTTGATTGAGACTGTGTGATGTTAAGTTATGATCTTTCGTTAATGACTGCTCGATCATGGTCATTCCAGTCACATTAATAAAGTATGCTTGTTTAGCTGTTTTAATAATTATTATTCTTAAAAATCAGGATTTTCCTTTTCTTCAAACAAAGATTAACTTTTTCTTATACTTACGAAAGGAAACTGTGTGACAACTAACAAGGACAATCTTTTTCTGCTCATAGTTGGACAAAAAAATGCAAGCACCCATATAAGTAACATGTTAATAGTGCTACATAAATAGACAACAAATTTTGATGCTAGTGCCTTTATCCTATCCCACACACACCAAATTATATATGTGTTATTCCAGGATCAATCAAAACTATATATATATATATATCTGGTCCAACCTTTAGAAAGGAAATCACTTAAATTTTAGAAATGTGCAGTCTTAAGAGAGTATACCGTTATACTAAAGATACTGATAATAAAGTTCTCATTCGAATCGGTTTCTCTACCAAATAAATTGTTGTGGCAGTAAAAGTTTTCAGATTTCAAGAAATGTCAAATAAACAAATGTCATTTAAAGAAGTTTGCATTTTATGGTTATCATCAAAACGAAAGCAAATAGATTTTACATTTAAGAAGAAAAAGGAAAAGAGTGTGCAGTAAAGATGGCAGAGGTTTATGCGTGCGGGTGTAAGCATATCATTATACATTCATGAGTCAGACCTTTTATTTGTTATTTTATACACATTCGCCCTGAGTGATCCCATTTCCTTTTATTTTATTTATTTACTTTATATCTTGTTTCACTTTTTTTTGATAAAGAATATATCTTGTTTCACTTTTACCACTTCCTTTCATATTTCTCAACGGTTAACTCAATTCTATTTTTAAAATTTCAAATGGGTTTGTTTGATAACATACACTTCTCTCATCATATAAACGAAATTTAAATAAACCATGAAAACATTCCTAGGAATTTGATTGTTTGTTTGCGTGTTCACATGTAAACATATATAATCACGGGAATCGACATTTGTATTAACTTTAGGAATTTTATACCGCTTAAGTTCACATGTCATGTTTGTGTTCCTTTGGATATTATATGGTATGTGTGGAAAGTTAAGTATTCAACTGGCATAATAGGAAGTAGAAATGTGAAATGTAGCGAATTTGAAGTTAAAAGACAGTGAAAAATGGGGTATTATGTCAATTTAGATATTTTTTGTTGTGCAGATTGCCAAATCGATTGATCTTAGCATGTCAACGATATTTTGAGTAGTCTTGGTTGGTTCTATGGTTATGAACCACGATTACAGTGGCTGCGCATGAGATGTTTACGACGATATTTTCCTATGCGTTTGGATGTTTAGTCTCTCTTCTTTAGCTCATGAAATGACTTATCTCGATTTCAGTGATAGTTGGACTGTTGAATTTTCAGTTTAAAGAAACATAGTAAACTGATTTAATTATAAATCAATTTACAAAAGAAAAAAGTTGTAGTGCCTCTCCGAGTTTAGACATATATAAAAAAAACTTTGGTTTTTGTTACTTTTTCTACAACAAAAAAAAAAAATCGATTTCGAATGACACAAATTTATTTGCTTTATCCGGAATCTAACCCATAAATCAACCTCACAGAAAAATAGAAGATTGGTTGTGTTTTGACAATTTTGTATACACCAATAGTTTAAAGAAACACAAGTAACTTGAGGGAAATCTGTTTAATTTGTATTATTAAAACATGAAAACCATAAAATAAAATGGAACAGTATAAGATAGCAGATGTCGGCGGTGGCACGTGTGTAGAATGATATAAAATCAGGTAAAAGTATAATAAATGCAAACGTACTGTACACTATCTATCTCACTTAAATATTAACTGCCCACACGATCTTATGTTAAATCTCCCAAGTCATTCTTTTACCCTAGCCCCTACACAACCCTATAATTTATATAAATAGATTTATGAAAGTAAATCTGTATATCGAACACTTGCTTCATCCAATAATTCATAACCTGCTGTACTTGCATAGGCTTAGGTAAGCCTATCCATTATTAAAAGCTTATTATATATTTTCTGTACTATTCCAAATCTAAATTATTTTTTTCTCCTGGAGGGTCTATCCCTCTAGCTCTGATGATATTTCTGTGACTCTCTTTTTTATCCTTCTCAGAATTGTTATTTTTTTCTATTTCAGTTAATTATTGCCCAAGTGATACCGTCGGTCTACTAAATTAAAGTGCTGTTCCTCTGCGTCGCAAATAATATAATTGGCCCTGTCAAGTGTCATACAAAGTAAAAAAAATCATTTAGTTATATATTATTGAATTAATTTGGTATGATCATTAAATTAATTAGTTCTTAAAACAGCAAAGGCGTACGTCGTCTCCGTAATCTAATAGTAGTAAACAGCAATTGGCAGAAGCGTCGTCTTCCATCCCTCTGAATTGCGTAAAAAAAAAAATGACTATTTGGTATGATCATTACGTTACTTTGTAAATCTGTTTAAAGTCGTACGTCGTCTCCGTAACACACTATTATATTCAATTATTTTTGAAATATATCAATAAAAGTTGAACCACTTACCAAGTAGAAAGGTACTACTGGCCTCTTGTGTAACAGAACTAATGTATGTATAAAATAATGTATAAGGTACTACTGGCCTCTTGTGTAACAGAACTAATGTATAAAATAATAGTCCATTTTGTTAACAGTTACTGAGCTAAATATATATAGTATATGTGTGACACTAAACTTTGAGATATTAGGTGAAACAAAAATCAACGAAATGAATAGAATACTGTTTGTCACACTTCTCTTATAGTATATGTCAATCAAATGACAAGGGGGTCCATTTCTCGTCTTTGTCTGTTTGTATTTAATATATGTCTGTATCAAAGTTCATTTCAAAAAGTTTTTAGTTAAATTTTAGCTTAAGAAAAATGAAAAAAAAAAATGTATACATGTAAACATCTCGAATAAATTTTTACATGGAGTTCTCAAATAAATGTTAAGAATAATTGTATCATATATTCATATGCATGGCCTTCTCGTTTCTTTTGTTTCACAAATCCAAATTAACTAAATACTAAGGCCATATCTAGTTGTATTTTGTTTAAAAAACTATATCGAAATATGTGGTTTGTTACATAAATAATTTTTAGAACGCCACTAGTTGAAGAAGTTATATCGAAATATGTGGCGATTTTTTACTGTTTTTTGTTTTTTTTACTTTTTAATTGGATTATACTATACAAATCTCATTAAGTCACTATGCATCACTAAATCTTAAGAAAAATCGCAACATATAAAGGAAGAAGAGGAAGTAGAAGGAGAAGGTGGAGAAATAATAAATGAAGGAAGAAGAGGAAAGGACAATGGCAGCACCGACCTGCTCCACCAGAGAACGACATCTCGTTCATTTCCCTTCACAAGCTATCTTTCGCTTCTTTAATTCTACGAAATTGGTTTTATTGAAATTTTCATTCGATGTCATTTGAAAATACTCTGATATACTAGTAAAATTGTACGTACATTGAAAAAGAGAGTGAAAACCATTAAATGAAAAGGTGAAGCTTAACTACAAATCTCTATATATTCTGTATCATTGATATTATGATTGATAAAAACTTACAAATATAATAATCATTTCATCATTCATCTCGGTGTACCAATCGTAGCCTATATATAGTTATATACAAAAAGTCTGATTCTTAGAGTATGAATAATGTTTGGCAGAAAAAAGAGTCTGGATTAATATTGTACAAGAAAGATGGATATTACATTACTATATGTATGATGGTTTTTGGTTAATTTTGGTTCAGTTTAAGAGCATCTCCAATGGTTCATGCCATATGTTATTGCAAATGGCAAAA
>OVBJ01000541.1:0-51155 GCA_900406535.1 Noccaea bulbosa | reverse complement strand
CTCTCTGAAAAGCTCTGATCTCGAAAACTGAGCCAAAAACGCGGCTGCTCATTGTTTTATTCGAGAAATAGGGCTTCCTTGCCCAAACCAGCTAAACCGGCTGACTTAAATCGAACCACTAGATTTTTCTGAAGCTGGTGTCGATCGACACCACTCCTTGGTGTCGGTCGACACCCTTCGACCAAACCAAAATCCTAAATTCCAAAATCGATCGACTTAAACCGGAATCGAATCCGAAAACCGGTGTCGATTGACACCACCTCTGGTGTCGATCGACACTACCTTTGGTGTCGATCGACACTAGCGGTTTGAGAGTNACACCACTCCTTGGTGTCGGTCGACACCCTTCGACCAAACCAAAATCCTAAATTCCAAAATCGATCGACTTAAACCGGAATCGAATCCGAAAACCGGTGTCGATTGACACCACCTCTGGTGTCGATCGACACTACCTTTGGTGTCGATCGACACTAGCGGTTTGAGAGTTTTTCATACGTTTTCTTCAAAGTGTTTGAACCTCGGACCGACTGTACAACAATCAAACAAGAACATGTATAATAAATCCTAGATTCACACCTTAAGGATCATGTGTAATCTACTCCTGAACCCCTAATGTCGTCCGATACCATTTCTAAAACAACTTTATGGTTCACGGATGTTACAATGCTGTTCATAGAATATTTCATATTTTTCAGTTGGAATGTTGTTGATACCTTAGGTAAGAGTCGCTACGAGTAGAGGTGGTTAGCGGATGAATGATGAAATCAATGTTGATAGCTCTATAAGACTTTTTTATTTTAAAGAAAAAAACAAAATCAATGAGTTCATATATAGTCGGAATCTAAATTAAGTGAATATTCTTAGCAATCATTGGTTTACATTATTGGTCGTGTTTGAAACACACTAATAAACGTATCTAAGTTTATTTTTTATTTTTATTTTTTGGTAAAAACGTATCTAAGTTTCAGAGTTCAAAGTTAAACATTCTACGATTTATATATGATGGGATGCTGAGAATTAAATTGTTGTAACATTTATTTTACATTGTTTTAGACTTCAAAATATCTAGGCATGTGTCTACATATATATCATGCCCAAGTTACATTGCATAACTAACACGATATATGTATGGACATGAGATTAACTATATATAACTGAAATTTGGAGATTTCATCTTTTTTTTTTTTTTTAACAAAGTACAATAACATAGCAATGTAAATTCTTCAAACTGTGTATAAATTTAGTAATATTATAACCGACACTTAACTTAATATTTCGAAAAAATAAAGAATTAGTATGAATATTTTAACATTTGACCAAAGTTCCCAAAAAAAAAAATCAAGTTAGAATGAGGTGGTCATCATCCCACGCCCACGCATACACCCTTTAAACGTGGTCGGCGACTCATTCGCATTGAATGCTCTTCAACGGTCTTTACTATCATCACCCCCACACTTTCTTACAATTTAAATTTTTACCGATTCTTATAATATATGTATTGTGTACCCTATAAAAAGAGATTGTGCTCAAAAAGACTCGACATTTCCAGGATTATAATTTAGAAACATCTACACGATAATTTCGGTTTTCAAATTTTGGAATTATATTGAGAAAGTGCATATACAGATTAGTTATAACTTATAAGTTATGCAGTATTCATTGGATCTTAAACTTTTTGAGCTACATTCATTTAATTAGCAATTATTTTTGGACAGACAATTAATTTTTTGATTTGCCAATATTTGTAGGACAGATTATTTTCTTTCTGTTTTGGTGTCAAGATAAGCTAATTTGTATGTAAGTGGACCCTTTATTTCTCCTTCTCGAATGACAACCGATAAACAAAACAAATCAACTTGTCCTAACTCCTACCAAATCAATCAATATCGAGATATAGACTACTAGTCGTATGATTTCTCCATCATTAGTCTTATAGTTTACTAAAGTTAAGTTCTTGGACTTTCAAACCATTTCATGAAACATTCCAACATAATGATATACTACTAATAGTAGTTCGAGATAAAAACTAAAAATAACAATTCCATGTAATGCGCAACATTAAACGGGTCTCCATCAAATATATTATTGTTTGGTATGTGAAAAACTACAGACCTGTACTGACGTTGCAGATTCGTTTTCTTAAGAAAATGATGATAACATTTGTATACACACAAGTGGGACAACATTTTTAGCCACGTACTTATCTGGTGTTAATCTCCAATTATACACAAACTTTGACTCAAGTTATTCTATGTAACCCCCAAAATAAGTCTACCTAAAGTTTAATTTAAAATATACACAAAAGCTTTGACTCGTACTCATCTTTGCGACTAAACGTTTTGTCTACGCTGACACGCGTACATATACTTTTCAAATATACTATTCACAAGTACACTTGATAATTCTCATTTAATGGTATAATCAGGCAAGCTGTACGTTAACGATCATATGGCATTTTTTTCGTAAATACCCAACACGTTTATGGGTAACTTAGTCATGGTCTTGCTATATAAATACCACCTCAATTCTTCTCCGACATGCAGTGTCTAAAACCAAACAAAGAACATACACGAAAAAAACAAAAAAAAGAAAGCTTTCTGAAAACACTAAAATGTCAGCTAAGATTCCAATTTTCCAAGCTCTTGTCTTCCTGTTCTACCGGTTTATCCTCAGGCGATACCGGAACCCTAAACAAAAATACCAAAAATGCCCTTCTTCTCTCCTCCAATCAGACCTATCAGGCCACACATTGATCTTCAACGTAGAAGGAGCTCTTCTCAAATCTGAATCTCTCTTCCCTTACTTCATGCTAGTAGCATTCGAGGCCGGAGGTGTACTTAGGTCATTTCTTCTCTTCATTCTCTATCCATTGATAAGCTTGATGAGCCATGAGATGGGTGTCAAAGTGATGGTAATGGTGAGCTTCTTCGGGGTAAAAAAAGATGGTTTTAATGCGGGGAGAGTGGTTTTGCCTAAATTCTTTCTAGAAGATGTCGGGCTAGAAATGTTCGAAGTGTTGAGAAAAGGAGGGAAGAGAATCGCTGTCAGTGATGATCTTCCTCAAGTTATGATCGAAGGGTTCTTGAGAGATTACTTGGAGATTGAAGTTGTGGTCGGGAGAGAAATGAAGGTCGTTGGTGGTTATTACTTAGGGATCATGGAGAAAAAGACCAAACATGATCTTCTCTTTGATGAGTTGGTTCGTAAAGAGAGACTAAACACGGGTCGTGTTGCTGGCATCACTTCCTTCAACACAACTCTTCACCGATATCTATTCTCTCAGTTTTGCGAGGTTCGTATTTTTTTATTCTTCTTTTTTTTGTTTTTTTTTTTTTTGTATTTTACGTTTACATTTGAAATGATATACTCTTCATTTCAGCGTGGATTTAACACTTTTCACACTAACTACAAAAAATGCTAAAGAATATATTATATCCGTAAATATAAATTGAATCTTAGTATTATATATGTTATATTATATATTTTTCTTTGTTAACTTTGACTTTAAATTAAACCAGGTATTTTGTAATATTTTTAAAACACTTCATTTTTTGAAACGGAAGGAATATTAATGTGATAAAAAGAACATATAAAAAATGTTTGCACTAATAAATACAAATGCAAACGATTTTGTGTGTGTGCTTGATGCGAATGATGCAATTTATTATACTTCTGATTAGTAAAAGCGACATAGCATATGAACAGTTGAAGTGATGACGGGATCAGACACACCTTGCATTATATTTCTTTTAATTACGAATGCGAAATTTGAACATAAAAAAAGGAAACAAAAATAGATCACGGCCAATATTATTAAATACGGATAAGAAACGGCGACATAACCAGTGCATGTAGTTATTATAGCGATCATGATAATGAAATAAAGTATTCAATTTTCAGGACTTATATACCTGACCTTGTTAGGTATTTTCATTCATTGTTTTCATGCACTCAACTGATTTTATTGTCCTTTTTTTCTCTCTATTGTTTTTTTTTTTTATTTTTAACAGGAGATATATTTTGTGAAGAAATCGGACAAGAGAAGCTGGCAAACCCTACCAAAAAACCAATACCCTAAACCATTGATTTTCCACGATGGTCGTCTCGCAATCAAACCAACCCTAATGAACACACTTGTCTTGTTCATGTGGGGTCCATTCGCAGTCGTAGCCGCAGCAGCAAGACTCTTTGTCTCACTTTGCATCCCTTACTCCTTCTCAATCCCAATCCTCTCTTTCTCCGGTTGCAAACTAACCGTCAACATCGACGACATTTCATCACAAAAGTTAAACTCAAATGGACGCAAAGGTTGTCTCTTTGCCTGTAACCACAGAACTTTATTGGACCCTCTCTACGTTGGTTTTGCACTAAAAGAGAAAAACATCAAAACCGTAACGTATAGTTTGAGTAGAGTATCGGAGATTTTGGCTCCGATAAAGACCGTTAGACTGACCCGTGATCGGGTAAATGACGGCCAAGCCATGAAGAGATTGTTGACAGAAGGAGATCTTGTGGTTTGCCCTGAAGGAACCACTTGTAGAGAACCTTACTTGCTTAGGTTTAGTCCTTTGTTCACCGAGGTTAGTAACGTCATCGTTCCCGTGGCCGTGACGGTAGACGTGAGCTTCTTCTACGGAACAACGGCAAGTGGTTTTAAAGCATTTGACCCGCTTTTCTTTCTCATGGATCCGAATCCTACCTACACTGTCCGATTTCTGGACCCTGTCTCTGGTGCCACAGGTCAAGATCCTGATGGGAACTTGAAGTTTGAAGTGGCTAATCATGTTCAGAGCGATATTGGGAAGGCATTAGAATTCGAGTGCACCAATCTCACTAGAAAAGACAAGTATTTGATGTTGGCGGGTAATAATGGCGTAGTTAAGAAAAAATAAATATATATTTAGGATTGAGAGGTGAAAATTTCGGTTTTTCGCGTGTGAAGTACAGTCAATGCTTAATTTTATTTTATTTTTATTTTACATAAATGTCTATATATCTTTTTTCTTTATAATGTATATCGATCTTTATGGTTTATTAATTTATAGTATCAACCAGAATCTTTTTAAGTAATTATACGACAGTATATGCATCATCTCTGCCGTTCTAGTACATTTATAACACAAAATATGGTCCACAGATAAATATAATAAACAAATTACATATGATTTTTGTATTTGTAGTAATAAATTGGGACACGTCAAGAATTGTAATTTAATTTATGCGCTGTGGTTGGTTGCCACATGCATCATAAATGCTTTAACGGTCTATAGCCCAAATAATGTAATCAAACTCATTTTTTAAGTCATGCATACAAGCAAAAACGGACTTGTACTGTATATAATTATTATGCATGGTTGGTATAACTATAACTGTACTTAACTTTTTTTTTTTAATTTGTCATCTGGAATTATGATCATCGCTACAACGACATGCTCGTCCTTTGGTTCCAATCTCGACCCTAATAGATGTCTTAAATGCTTTTTCCCCTTCCATTTTATACATTTCTCTGTTCTCATTGATATTTCTTTTTTAGGTCAATCTGTTCTCAATGTTATAAAAGCAAAATGGCTGTCACGTTTTTGTAGGTTTTAATAAATTTTACATAAAAGTATTTTCTTAATTTCATATATTCCTTGTCAGTATAGTTTCTTTTTTTGTTAAAGGGTTTTAAATTCTATTATACGTAAACGTAACATCGGTGTGATTGGAGAGAGCTGTAGAAGATGTTTACAGCCAAAATTTAAGTATACAACACTTATGGATATCAATCATGCTTTTTATCATTTTTTAAGTTGACAGCAATTTTTTGCTTTCCGTCCTTTTTTATGGCTGTAGAGAGCCAAAAACCTACAGCCCAATTTTATGTGCTCTCAACACTAAAAAAATAAGTTTTTTTTTAAAACTAATTAAAAAATAGTTAATAATTATAAACAAAACCCTAATTCAGTACTTATAAATTAGAAACCTAACTCATATCGTTCATCAACTAATCACACCTTCAAACTTTTTGCATCTTTCGTATCAATACAAAACTCGGAAGAAGAAAAGGAGAAGAGAAAAATCAAGGTTTTTCATCTCTTTCTTTTTCTATATATTTTGTAAATATTTTCTTTACTTTTGATTGTTATGATGGTTGCTTCCACCATGTCTTCTTAGCCATATTTTTATTATTTTAAATTTTTGTAACACATATGTGACATGCCTACAAAATCACTTACGTGGATAGATTTTTAGAATAACAACTGTGGTGTTGTGTAATTTGAAGTTAGAATGTTGTTTTATATTCTCTAGGCATGGAAAATAACAACGAGATGGTATATGGAGGAAGATGAAGTGACCAGTTCGAGACAGTATATGGAGGGATTTCGAGATGAAATTGCGATGAATTTATGGAATTCTCATACGTAGAACTATTATTAATTTATTATTAGGTTAAAAACTATATGTTATTTTAAGGATAATTATTTTAGATACTTATTATTTTTCTATTTGCATGGTGTTTTAATATGTTAAATGAAATATTCATATTTACTAATAGTCATGATTTTTTAATTAGACATAAAATTGTTAATCTGTGTATATATGAGATTTTACCAATCATGCTTTCATTTTGAAAAACTCACAGTCAAAATTCTACAGCCAAAATCTTACAGCAAAAAAATCTACAGCCAAATTTTCAGAACAAAAAATTAAAACCTACAACAACCAATCAGGCCATAATCTGTTTTAAATTCAGTAGCCTACGGTTCTAGAAACCATGTTAGCATGTTAAATTGTTAACTGGAAAAAAGTAGGAAAGAAAAAGAGAAACAATTCTATCACTTAACTTTGGAAAATTTGTTTTAAATTTCCACCATGTGAAGTGGTAAAAAGGAATTAATACACCACCTATAAAAAAAAAAAGTTAGTCCGTCGACACTTACATTGGAAAATAACTTTTATAAATTTAATTTTTAGTATTGTTCTGACATAAAGAGAAATTCGACAGTACTGTTGACGAAATTGTATAGTTTCTTGGTCAATTCCACTTGATTGGGAATCTGACAATTATAATATTATATCTTGTAATGTATCATTTTCTCTAAAGGAAACAATAAATTTTGTACAGCAGAAATCATTTGTCTTAGCCCATATGGAATTTACAGAATTAGAAAGGTCTACACTGTCGCATTATGTAATTTTGGTAACACACAACTGTGTTTGAACTTGGAAAACATGAAAATATATACTCATTCTGTTCCTTATTATTATTTGATATTTTGTAGTTTACACATAAATTAAAATTAATTAATATTTAACTAATATTTAATTATTAATGTATTATTTTTATTTAAATAACTATAAGCCAATAAAAATCATAAAATTATTTTGAAGTTTATACTTTTATTGTATTAATTAACCAAATAATAAGAAACAAATAAAAAATACTAAAATATCAAATAATATGGAATAGAGAAAGTATCAAAATATGGAAGTCAATCATTTGATACTCAACAAAACGTGAACGAAAATTTAGTAACTGACACGTGTCTTCTCCCTTTAATGGACTGGGTCGTGATAAGTAAAAGCGTCATTTAAGTCGATAGGCCCATTAGTTGGGTGAGCTGGGTCTACTGGCGTAATATTTCTGACATGGTCCTTAAATTAAAAACCGTTTGAAATCAAGGGATTCTAGATAAAAGAAAAATAAACTTGAGGGACTATTTTGCCAATTCTAAATTTTGTTTAGTTTGTGGCCATAGAAACGTAAAACTCGCTAATCAGAATTCCAAACGATGGCTTCTTCTCTCGCGACTTCCATAGCCGGAAGCCCCAAAATTCTTGTTTCTTCCTCTTCAACGAGAATTGGGTTTCATGTAGTATCCCATCAGAGCCCTAAATTTGTAATTTTTGCTGATAACAGACACAGATCGGTCCATGGAACGGCGGTTTTGCGCCGATTGGCGATAAATGCTACGAACCAAGGAGAAACGGCTTCACCTTTCGCATCCGTCGAATCTCCGGGTCTATACTCAGCTCAGACTTTCGATTTGACGCCTCAAAATGTCGATTTGGTCCTCGAAGATGTTAGGCCGTTCCTAATCGCCGACGGTGGGAACGTCGACGTTGTCTCCGTTGAAGATGGCGTGGTTTCTCTCAAACTCCAAGGTTTGTTTTATCTTTCGATTACATGAATTGAACCTGCAGATTTTGGAGTTCGTTTAACAAGATAGAAACTTTTTTTTTTTGGCTTTGTGTTGTTTGAATATGTCATTGTGTGAATTTAGTAACAGTAGTGATAACCAATTATGAAAAAAATGCACTAAATATGTTTGCCTCATAGTTTTGGCTCTGAAGCTCTAGCCTTTTGACCTTTTAGAACTGAAACGTTATGGAATTGGGGCTTATGTGGAATTGTGATGTATGTTTTAGGAGCATGTACCAGCTGTCCGAGCTCGTCAACAACAATGACGATGGGAATAGAAAGAGTACTCAAAGAGAAGTTTGGAGATGCTTTGAGAGATATTCGACAAGTTTTTGATGAAGAAGTTAAGCAGATTACCGTGGAGGTGAGCAAAAGGCTCCTTTTGAGAAATTCTCATATTCCGCGAATTGCGTTTGACTTGTTTTGTTGTTTACAGGCGGTGAATGCTCATCTCGATATACTGAGACCGGCGATCAAGAACTATGGCGGAAGTGTGGAAGTTTTATCAGTGGAAGGCGAGGACTGCGTTGTGAAGTACGTTGGACCAGAATCGATTGGAATGGGAATACGAGCAGCGATTAAAGAAAAGTTCAAGGACATATCTAATGTAACCTTTACAAGCTAGAAAAGCATGAAGAAGAACACCACTATGTCTCTATCTATGTAACAAAGAAACGACTGCTCTTTGTTTCATTTTGTAATGTCCACATCAGTAGTAGTCTCTGTAACTGTCTTGAGCCATCTTGCTAGGTTGATCAAGAAGGGTGTGTAGAGAAAGTAGCAAGTTGTTGTCCAAGTAACCAAGCCCTTCATCAGAAAACAAGGAGAAAAAGAAACACTGTTTATATCGCTGTTCAAAAAACCCCCGATTTTTCCGATTAATCGATTAATTAATCGCTCGAAAGAGGATGACCGTATCGATTTTCATTAATCGGTGATACTATTTAGTCAAACAACCACTGATTTTACCGGATTAATTACAATAATTACCAATTAATTATGTAAATCGGTAGGTCAAATTTATATTTTCCTGAAATCTGATATAAATTTTGGTTTCTTATTTTTTTATTACATCAAAACAACAACAAAATATAAAAAAGATTTAGTTTTTTGTTAACAACAAAACTAATTTTGGGAAAATAAATTATAATCTTTTAGAATATGATTATATTGATCTAATATGTGTTATATATATGAAAATATTTGAAAATATACAAAATATGGTCAAAATTTCATCCCCGATTAATCTTCGTTTTTTAAAAAATCGTTAATCTCGGCCCGACTGCCCGATTAACAATTAACGATTTTTTGAACACAGGTTTATATTATATGTTGTTTTTGCTTGAAGAAGTTTCATGTATAAAAAGAAACGCTCTTTTACCTGGCCAAAGATCTCTATGTTTGCTTGTGGATAGTACCACAGATGGAAGAATCTGTTGATTCATGTTATGTTAATCTCTTAGAATTAATTCTGCAGAAACAGAGAGATTGTTACTTACTGCATGATGGGGATTTCGGCTAAAGGACAGGCGATGCCGAGAAGAGTGGCAATGGTGAAGCCAAGCCAAGTTCTATCCAGAGAGAACCAAAGAAACTCTGCTAATGCAAATAGAATGTAAGCTTCTATGTTGTCTGAAACTCCAGCTTCGTACATTTCAGCACTTAGCTCTAAGAACAACACCAATGCTCTGTTTCAATCATCAACCATATAAGCATTAGTTATCATCAATTCCGCTCTCCCAAAACAACTAGTATACAATACTTACAACAGTGAAACTACGGTTTTGTTCAGGCTGCCACGTGGAGGCTTTTTAGATGTATTCTCATCCAATAGGAGTTGAAGTAAACCTACTGTGCAGTAAAATAAGCCAAGCAAGAACGGCACCTGAAAAACAACAACAACATAAAGAATATCTGTGAAGTGATTTACAAAGTTTTGGTTTTTTGATTACCCAGATGCTGGTGTGAAGAGGACCGATTTGGAAAGCTCCGTTTTTGTAGACCACGAGATCGACACGTGAGTGGAGACCATCGAGGAGAGGACCCAAGACGAAGCCTGAACCGAAAAGCGAGAGACTTGTTGGGACGATCCAAGATTTTCCGGTACCGGTTTTGCTCTGCCTCCTCTGACTCAGGCAGAGGATTTTTCGAACCGGTGGCTGGTTAAGCCCATTTCGTAGTATTGGTCTGATGATAGTGGTGGCAGTAGAAGAAGATATGGCTAAGACAAACATCTTCCAATTTTATCCATACAAAAAACATACATTGAAGAAACAACATCTCTTTTATGGGTACAAAACAAACCGAATCAAACCGAACCGAAATTACTCAAATCAAAGCAAAACCAAATATTGCTAATGAAGAATGAACAAATCATAAAACTACGTACATTAATTAATCGGACAAAAGTAGTTAATGAGCGATAATGGAGTTTTGCACTTTTCGAGGGAAGCCCTTAACTCAGCTTCTTCTTCTGGTGTATTCTCTCCAAGCTGTTTAGCCCATTCCTCATCCCCAAAATTATACATATCTGAATCCATCTCTTTGTAAAACTTGTCTCCAAGAGATTGTTGTTGAGTCAATTCGTAGTAACTAAAAGAGTCAACAACGCCTCCATGTGGTTCGTCGTTACATTGGTTCATTGGCACATCCGTGTCTTGTTCTTCCATGTTTTGATTCATCAAAGGAACATCATCCTGTTCCTCAGGTTGTATTTGAGCAGCTGAGTTTGTGTCTTGTGTCTCAATTGAAACCGTTGGGAGCTCATTGTTCTGTCCTAAGTTCTGATCATATGGCTGAGCCGAGTATGGAATAACGACATGATGACTATGATGCTGCTCCTCGAAGCCGAGTATAATGAGACAACCTCAACAGGACAAGACCCTATCCACTGCTCCATGCCTTGTTGTGTCTCCACCGGAACATCAAAGAACTCGATTTCTTCACCAGTAGCTTCATTCTTGTTATACTCCACAAACGTCCAATCATTAGTTAATGTAAATTGGACTCGTGATCCCATCTTTCTCTGTTTCGCTGTAGGCTTTGAAGGTTATATTCTGCATAAAACCGACTTTGACTCCATCTTTATCCTTTATCTGAGTCAAAGAGCCAGTGGTCTTCCATCGACCTGATCCAACCACCTTTCGGCTTGGTCTTTTCGAGTCAGGGTTTTTGATCCCCGGAGGTCTTTTCCTCGTGACGAAGTAATACCACTCGTTATTCTTGAATTTAACGTGTCTTACGTGCTGAAGAAGCCAGGGTTCTTTCTCGTACAAGTTGGGAATGTCGGTTATGAAACTAGGTAGTTTCTTTCTCTCGATTCTCCGGCTAAGGATGTTGACGAGCTCCACGTTTGTGGGACTGAAACGAGAACCTGGGATTTGAGACCGTCGAGTCACCTTCATAGTCATGATTGATGATTCTGAGGTTAGTTAATGGAAAAAAAAAAAAAAAAAAAAAAGAGAAGTTGATCAGTGATATTTATATTAGTAGGGTAAGAGTCTCACGTGTAATCCTATTCCTGTCATAAGTTTGCTTGATTAAAAAAGTTTGCATATATAAGAAAATTAATGCCAATTTTTTTTCAGATTTTCAGCAAATATTTCCGAATTTCTTGGACCGAAGTTTCCATTTTTTGTTTTTTTTTTGTAGTTTGATTTTATTCAAAATCAATGGAAATTGTATTAATGCTGTTTCCATATATTTGTATTCAGTTCAACTAACAGTAAAACAGAAACAGCAGGGAAAAAAGGATAGTTACTTGTGGAAGAANTTTTTCGCTTTTTTTTTTTTTTTTTTTTTGATTTATAAGAAAATATTTTATCACCTAACCGAAAATTAAATAGAAAGACATCTATACGTTTATATATATATATAATGGGTTGAAGATAGCCTGAAAGTGCTCTCTGTTATCTTATATTCAAGCCAAAATCTCATTTAGTAAAATATATTGCTCTTAGGTCATGCAAAGTCAGTAGTATATAATTTTGCCACTTTCGAACACGATCCAAACTAGTAAACGAGACGAAGGGGAAATGTGTATTATGTTATTATTTCCCTACTTGATGATATTGGTACCGGAACATGTTCCTTTTGCCTAAAATATAGTTTTGACTATTTTGTTGTATCTTTGGAATCCGATCAGAAGGAAACCTTGTTGTTCATCTCCTGCTACAACAATGGCGCAGCAACAGATCCTCTCAGTCTCAAACCGTTCCATCTTACTCCTCAGCCGCAATGGTCTCTTTCTTCTCCTTCTCGCTCTCTTCGTTCTCCTCGGTGTATTCTTACCATGGGCAAGATCTCCATTGATCCCGTTTCCAAACATAGGCTCTTCTTTCCCCTCCAACTGGCGCGACTATTCCCTCTCTCAAGCCGCCAAGTTCGCTGCCAAGAATGACACTTTGATCGTCTGCACCGTGAGCTATCCCTTCTTACCTTTTCTCAACAACTGGTTGATTAGTGTTTCTAGACAGAAGCAACAAGAGAAAGTCCTCGTGATCGCTGAAGATTACGCTACTCTCTACAAGGTTAACGAGAAGTGGCCTGGTCACGCCGTTCTCATTCCTCCAGCCCTTGATTCGAAAGCCGCACGCTATTTCGGTTCCCCGGTATAGTTTCACCTCTTAGATCCGATTACGCCTCTAGCTAGCTTGAGATATCCTTAGCTTTCTGTTCATAAAATATGGCTTAGACACTCAGGTTTTATTTATGTACGTGTCTGAGATTTAATACTTAGTTTTCATCATACTTAGATCTTGGATTCTTTGTTACGAATCACCTGTTTCCAACTCAAAATCAATTGACAATAAGTGGATTGGCAGTGTGTTCTTTATATCACTTTTAATCCAGATCATAATTTTGCCTAGTCCATCGTGTTGTGGTTTTGATTTTGAGCTGTGTTTAGTCTACATTAATCGCTGATCATATGTTAGTATCCTCTGTTTCTGTATGAGTTAGTCATGGCAAAGAAGTTCTTGTATTGCGATGAAAACGTATCTTTTTAGCTAATTAATCATACTAAATTTAGGGCTTCTTCAATTTTACGTCACGGAGGCCAAAACATCTCTTGGAAATCTTGGAGCTAGGTTACAATGTTTTGTACAACGATGTTGATATGGTGTGGCTTCAAGATCCATTTCAGCTTTTTGAAGGAAGGCACGATGCATACTTCACCGATGACAGGACTAAAGTATGTGAAATTCACACATCAATCTATCTCCTTGACATGATGTTTTATCCAAAAACAAAAAATCGTATATAATTCTCTGTTTAATTTTGGTGCTAGATTAAACCTTTGAATCACTCCCATGATTTACCACGTCCGGATCGAAACGGAGCGACTTATATATGTAGCTGCACGATTTTCTTGCGTCCCACTCATGGCGCAAAGCTTCTAATGAAGACATGGATTGAAGAACTTCAAGCTGGTTCCAAAGCATATGAAGGAAATGATCAGCCTGCTTTTAACTGGGCACTTAACAAAACAGCTCATCAGGTATTGGTTGGTGTTCTCATTATATACTTATGAATGTTCGATCACGTATGGTTTCTGTTTCAATCTCAAAGGTAAATTTATTTCACTTGTTTGAATTCGATCGTTCTCAACTCTTTTGCAGGTAGATCTCTACTTGCTATCGCAAGCAGCATTCCCAACAGGAGGATTGTACTTCAAGAACGAGACATGGGTTAAAGAGACAAAAGGGAAACATGTCATTGTCCACAACAACTATATTGTTGGTTATGCCAATAAGATGAAACGCTTTCAAGAATTTGGCCTATGGCTAGTGGATGATCATGCTCTTGAATCCCCTCTGGGAAAATTAGAGTAAAAATTCTTATTATTTTAATTTTCAAGCTTCGTAAAGAAAGATATATCCACTAAGTAAATTAGTTACTTTTTGTTGTGGGTGACTTTATCTGATCACTCATAGTGTAAAATGTAATTTAAGAAGTCATTTAGAGATAAAATAGTGTTTCCTCAACATGTTATGATACATGTCTTTCGAATACATACTTTTTAATTTATACTTTAATAGTATTAAGCAAACAAAATTGTCAAATTTGGGTTATTCATGCGAATCCAACTCAAAACTATGGCAATGATTGAAGAGGCCCTAACTATTTTATGTTGAATATAGAGGGAATTACTCGAAATAGTCTTTTTTATCATAAACTAATGACAAAAATAGACTTTCCTAGTGAAAAATTAAGTTACAAAAGTGGACTATTTAAGCTATTGCCCCTTTTATATATTACTTCATAAGTTCTCCAACTACCAATGTGTGACTTTCTATCATTAACCCCCTCCCACGTTCATGCATCAACATTTAAAGAGTGGACAATTGTGGGAACAACATCTACAGGGTATTCCTGCCAATTGGGCTATTCACCCGCATCTAACTCCAATTGGTAATGAGCTGTGATATAATGATTTAAATTGCTAGTAACTGTATATATTTCAATAAATAGTATATATATGGTAGTAGTTACTTCTTAATTTGGATACCAAAAATTTTACTTTTGCCTAAAATCTGAATATCGCAGTAATGAAAAGTATAATTAATGACAACTTTATAAATTACTCAAGCTCATGCAAAGTCAAAGTACATATTGCCACTTTCGAATTCGATCCAAACTTGTAAAAGAGATAAAGGGGAAATAGGTATTATGTTATTATTTCTCTACTTGATTTTTGTACCAAAAACATGTTACCTTTGCGTAAATTGACTATTTTATTAATTTCTTTTTTGTATATTATCCCACTTTCCGAAACCTTGTTGTTCATCTCCTGCTACAACAATGGCGCAGCAACATGTCCTTCACCATCGTCCAATCCAAAGCTCTTCCTCTTCTTCCTCTCCTCATTCATATTCTTCAATCTCAAACCGTCCCATCTTTCTCCTCAGCCGCAATGGTCTCTTCCTTCTTCTCGCTCTACTCTTTCTCGTTGGTGTATTCTTGCCCTGGACAGGTTCGAACAGAGGCTCTTCTTCTTATTTTCCCTCCAACTGGCGCGACTATTCCCTCGCTGAAGCGGCCAAGTTCGTCTCCAAGGACGGGACTGTGATCGTCTGCGCCGTTAGCTATCCCTTCTTGCCTTTCCTCAACAATTGGTTGATTAGCGTTTCAAGACAGAAACATCAAGAAAATGTTCTCGTGATCGCTGAGGATTACGCTACTCTTTACAAGGTTAACGAGAAGTGGCCTGGTCATGCCGTTCTCATTCCTCCAGCTCTGGATTCTAAGACCGCACAAAATTTCGGTTCCCCGGTATAGTTTCAGCTTTTAGATGATTACGTCTCTAGCTTGAGATATCATTAGCTTTCCCTTCATAAAAATATAACCTGCGTTAGAATTTAGAAACTCATGGTCAAAACATATCTTCTTAAACTAATTAATCATATCCAATTTAGGGTTTCTTCAATTTTACGTCACGGAGGCCGCAACATCTCTTGCAAATTTTGGAGCTAGGTTACAATGTTTTGTACAACGATGTTGATATGGTCTGGCTTCAAGATCCGTTTCAGTTTTTTGAAGGAAGCCACGACGCATACTTCTCCGATGACAGGACTAAAGTATGTGAAATTCACACATCTATCTCTATCTCCTTAACATTTTAGAATGTTTTATAAAAAATCAATTGATTATTTCCGGTTGATTTTGGTGCTAGATTAAACCTTTGAATCACTCCCATGATTTACCAACTCCGGATCGAAACGGAGTAGCTTATATATGTAGCTGCACAATTTTCTTGCGTCCCACGAATGGCGCAAAGCTTCTAATGAAGACGTGGATTGACGAACTTCAAGCAGGATCTAAAGCATATGAAGGAAATGATCAGCCTGCTTTTAACTGGGCCCTAAATAAAACAGCCCATCAGGTACTGTTTGGTTTGATATCTGAAAAGACTCGGAAACATTTTGGTTACTCTCATCTCATTATCTACTTAGGAATGTTCGATATATCACGTTCGGTTTCTGTTTCAATCTCAAAGTTATTTCACTTGTTTAAATTCGTTCGTTCTCAGCTGATATCTCTTTTGCAGGTAGATCTCTACTTGCTTTCTCAGGCAGCATTTCCAACAGGAGGATTGTACTTCAAGAACGAGACATGGGTTGAAGAGACAAAAGGGAAACATGTCATAGTCCACAACAACTACATTGTCGGTTATGACAATAAGATGAAACGCTTTCACGACTTTGGTCTATGGCTAGTCGATGATCATGCTCTTGAATCCCCTCTGGGAAAATTAGAGTAAAAATTACTTGTTATTTGAATCTTCAGGCTTGGGGTAAAGAAAGAAGTCGATTATTTACTCTTTGTTGTGGGTGACTTTAAATTGTACTGGCCTACTGGGTTCAAATTCATTTTAAGAAACAAAAAGCCCATTAATCATTCAAACGGTATTCATGGTCATCTAATCTTCCAACGGTTTAATTGGAATTTCGAATTTTGATTTTTGATTTTTTAGTAAAGAAAGAATTCAGTTTGTTATAGTAATTTGACCCAAAAGCAAAATTTATTTTGTTAACTTTTTTGGGTCAAACACTTCAGGGAATTTTGTTTGGGAAACTTTTTTTTTCCTAATGAATGTTAAAATATACAGAAAGGTGGGATCTGGACACTTGCTGGTGACTGGGATTTATAGTCCAATGGATCTCTAGCCGTATTACCTATTTAATCAGATATTTAGTGTTTCCATTTAATATTAAAGGGTGATAAAGTAAGGCTGCTAATCATAAGACTGATTACAAAAAAAAATAAAAATAAAATAACTTAAGATTTAAATCTCAGAAAACATCAAAGAAAGAGAAGAAAATTTCCAACATGTTTAGCCCCTCCTCTCCGTCTGAAGACTCTGACTCTGAACCACGAAGATCAGCGGTAGGTTTCAAATTATGCTTTCTTTTCCTTTTCAAACTATCGCCAAAATTTTGAATGAAATGTTTTGTCTGTGTAAGCGGGTAATCTGAATGAAAACTCTTATTTGCTTGTGTGTATTAGAATACAATCACCTTGTATCATTAAACCTACAAATATTTTTATTTGTATTTTAAGGGTTTTAGAATAAATACTAAGCTACTTCAACTTGGGTGAGAAAAGGAAACGCGAAAAGTACATGATATAGAAATAATTTTTGTTTTCTTTTTTTATGAATGAATAGGTTCTTGCTCTTCCTGCTCTCCGTCACATTCCGGAAAGACTACGCCGAGTAAGTAATTAGGCATTACATTTTTATTTTCATAAATTTGATTCTAATTTACATCAGTTTAATCTTTCATGTTTTTAAAAACGTTTGAGAAACAACCCTAATTCAAATTATTTACAAAAATTGATGTTTATATGTTGCAGAGAATGTTTAATGAACAAAATGCATCTGTCCAAGACAGAGAAATGGTAATTACCAACGTGTTGGACAACGAACCTGTCCAACATAGCGAAATGGTAATTACCAACGTATTGGACAATTACGAACCTGTTACAGATGCAGTTCCTCTTACATTCGCCTATCCAGAAGGTAGTGGTGGTCGTGGGCCTCGTGGCCATGGAGCTGGTGATCGTAGCCGTGGTAGTCGAGGTGAATATCAGGGTTCAACAAGCTCTGAAAACAGTCATAGTCACTCTACCTTTGCCGGAATATATATGGTATTTGTTTTTCTTTTTTTTTCTGTGGTTTTTGTAATGATAATACATGACTATCACAATGTCCAGACTATTACACTATTACATATGCATGGTTTTTGGTTTATTTTATGAGCTTGCATGTCTGAGTTTAAGCTATTTGTACAGGGAAATCAGCCGATCCAAGTTCAACCATCTTCTGGGACCAACGTTATGGTGCGTAAAAAAAATCGAATCCCCTTTTTGTCAATATTTAAAATCTGTTATTTAACCATGATCACTTCAAAGTGCATTACTATTCACGCTTTTATCTATCCACCAATTCTATATATCTTCTTGATAAATATAAAAGTTTTATATATAAACACACGTGAAAATGTATAACCATATCATTCTTTTCTTCTTTTATATACAGGATGATGATGAAGTTAATGAAACTGATGAGCACCATATGTGACTGTATATATGTGTTACGAGAAAAGTTGTCCCTGATAGGGTTCGTGACTTTCGTCTATGCAGTCTTTCATCGTNTTTTTTTTTTTTTTTTTTTTTTTTTTTTTTTTTGTAACATAAATTACTTATGTTTCATGTTGTTTTATTTGGATTTTTATGTTGTAGACAGTAAAGTGTTAATGCCGGTTGAACATGTTTCTGTTTTTTTTGTTTGGGTCAAAGGAACATGTTTTTGTTGCCTCATATCAAAATTATCTGAGCGTCTCTCTATCTTTATTATCCAGAATTTCGTAATTCACATTAAGTTTCTCACCTGTAAACTGATTATCGTATAGTTGGCACGACTTTTCCACTGGTTTATTGATATATTGGATGGGTTAAGCACATACACAAAACGGTTCAAATCAGAACATCATTTTCACTTTCGAGCATTATTGATTCATTAACTTGAACGTAGTGGGAGATGAATCCAATTACAGAGGAATAAAAGCCTTCAATATAGAACCAATATGCAACCATAAAGAGGAGAGATCAGCAGAAGAAAGATGGATAAGGAGGATAACCAGCTAAAACAACCACTTAAGTCACCTTGGAGGAGCAGGCTAGAAGGAAAGAGAGAGAGAGATGCCATGGTGGAAGTGCCGGTTTCTTTCCTTCCAGATTTCATAAAATTGTAGCTTGCCAACCAAGGAAGAGAGCTAGAGAGAAATTCTTGTTCTGTGAAGCAGACGAGAGACAAGGAATTAATTATGAGCTCCCAAGAAGATGGATCATTTGGCAAGAGTAGATTCTGTGTCAGGTTCTTCCATATTGATCTGAGAGGAGAAACATTATTCAAAGAACAGATGGTTTCGAGGTTCTTCAAACAAGCCACTAAAAGAAGATATACAATCTAGTTAATGAAAACCAAAGTAACATGCGGCAGACGTAACGCAGCTTAATATGGTACCAAATAGTTGGATTTCTCTTGTATGTGTATATATCAAGAACTAGACTTAAGTTTTAAGTATTGTTAAACGAATATATAAAACAGTGTTATATATAGGATTTCGAGATTTAAAGGTAGACGTAAAATCAGCATCACGATGGCAGTGATAAATATAAATATATTGTCAAATGTGATTCTAATTTAAGAGTGTATTGTAATTTGCAAATACATTTAATGTAGAACGTATATTGTGAAATAGATACGTTGACGTAAGAGCATAAAGGAAATGTAATCTAACCATTTGGTACTCATCTTTTAATGTTTACCTATATTCGATTGCATTAGTCATGAAACCAAAACTTGTGGAATCTAATCAATTGAGGTATTTAAGAGTTCATAATATGGGGAAAAAGAAGAAGAAGAAGAAACCTCTCCTCTTCGTTAAAATTATAGACTAATTGCGCATATGCACACAGATTTTTGTATTGTTATAGTTTTTAAGAAAATGCTTGAAAACAATTTTAGATTTGCGATTAATATTATAAACTCTAATCTAAACACATCCGCCTTTTGATTTCAACTTTTTTGAGAGACTGACTTTCAAATATATACTTTTGCTTCATACCACATGTCTTGGTGCCTTCAACTCTCTTTGTTTACTCACTGCCACATAGAATGAATTCTGATTTCCCGCCACCGCTCTTAGTTGGATCCGTTTCTCTGGATATTAGGAGAATTTATATGTTTAATAATTATTCAAGATGGAAGCCGAATGATAATAACCTTGGAGTACTAGAGTGGTTTTTATTAGCAGAAGTTGAAATGTTTAGAAAATAAGCAAGATTTAGGGGGTTTATTGTATTAATGATTTGGAGTTATTTGGATAAATCCAAATGTATGAAGTTTTAAGAGGATTTGGAAAATCTCTTAACTAGAAAATCTCTCACAAATCTCTCAAAACAGTTTTTTATATATATTATTAATGAAATCCTAATTTTCCAATAAGGTGTGATTTTAAAGAATTTATACAAATGATTAGTTCAATAACTTTGGATTTGGAGTAATTTTTATAAATACTAGATCCAATAATTGGAAAAAAAAAAAAAATCCTTCTAAATCATCAATCCAATAACCTATCAACTGAAAATAAGAGGAAAAATCATGCCCCATGTTAATCAATGGAGTGTTGATGCAACGTGGAAGGTGAAGCAACCAATGGTTTTGGAAAACTTTTATAACAAAAAACCCGGGCGTAGCAATTTGGGGCTCCTCACAGTGTCCACATCATCCTCTTCGCAGAGTTTCTCCATGTGCCACGTGGCACTGTCTTTTGTTTTTTTTCATCTTAACACCTAATCCGAGAAATCAGAACAAAAATGAGCCCACTTATAATATAACTTTTTCTAAATCCAACAGGGCCATATTGAATATTCATCCAGCCTACTATGGCCCACTTTTTTCTCCCATCGTCGTCCACTTTCACGACGGAACCAGAAAGTCCCCAACTTGTCGCATCCCCCATTCCATTCCTACAAGGTGAATCGTTTGGCATCCGCCTCTTTAACTCGGACAATCAATTTCCATTGTCCCACGCTCTACGATGAACCCCTCTTCGAGATCTGTCTATAAAACCTCCGTAGCCCCATCCCCACAGCCGCTCCACTTCACTCGCAAACAGCATACACCAAAGGCTAAGACAAAGCCTCCCACCGCGCCGACCTACAAGACCAATTCTGCGACGACGAGTGATTAAAGGTCACCGTTTCAACCATGAACAATCCTGCTCTTCCACTCCGCTTCTCCTCTCTCCTCCAATGCCTTCTCAGAGTTTGGGGTTTTTCCCTGATTTTTAGTTTTGTGGAGTTAAAGTTTGTCATCAGAAAGACGATTGTATAGATTGAGATTGAGTTCTCAGATGATCTTCCGTTATTTTCCGGATTTTACTTTCTTTGTTAGAGATGGGAGAAGGGTGATGGGGATGAGGCTTCAAAGGAAAGCTGACATTTTTCTCTACTTTGTTTACAGCGATAACATTGCAGGTCTCAATCAGTCAGGAGAACATGCTTTTTTCTACGCTTCTTTTCCCTTCTCTTATCTTTGCTGCCGTCTTCAGGTCACCGCCAACTAGGTTAGCTTCTTCTTCTTCTCTTTAGGTCGATAAAGAATCTGTTTGTTCTGCGAATGGATTGAACATTGAATTTCATTGGGAATGTAGGCAAATCTGTTTTCTAAATGCTCTCGACGTCATTATCGACGATCGTTTCTCTTCAGTTCAATTTATTTTAATGGCTCCTATGTTCCTTAGCTTTGAGTTTCAGCCGGCTTTGTTTCTGTGTCAGATTGTTTACTCCGTCAGTGGACAGTTTCGATTTCGTTTATAAAATTGACTATAACTAAGACCTTGCTGATGTTGTTTCACTGTATCGAGATTACTCTTCATATAATTGCAACAAAGTTATGGGAATTGAAAACACCTCTTTCAGAACCGTTCCTTTATGGTCAAATATACAGTACCCATAAACTTAAAAGAGTTTATCTTTTAGCAATTCACTGCTACTTTAGCTCTATTGATGCTTTGCTGTGATGATTCTTGCTCGCTTTTTTTGAAGTAGTAGTGTGTGTCACTGTGTCGTTTTACTGTGATTTGCTCGACAGTTTTGTGCTTCTTTTTTTCCATATTTCATTGAATTGTCTCATAAAGCAATCCAATGACTCATTTTCGTTTGATTATATTCCTCAGATCCTGACGTAGACGGCGAATGTGGCCGTCGCTACGGAATGGCAACCTCTCTACAATCGATATTACAGGAAGCCTGAGATACCAAATGAGATGGAAACATGTAGATTTGAGTCGAAACAAGGTGGCTTCTACAATCGCAGTCATTCGAGACCACTCCAAGATTGTCCAACTCTATGCTGAATCTTCCCTAAAAAAGCTTCGCATCTTTAACTCGGCAGGTGTACTCCTGCTCTAAGACTATATATCTGGAAACACCCTGGAGGACGTCTCATCGGAACATTTATCTGGAAACCAAGCATACTGAGAGTCTGAGAGACACTTATCTTCATTGTGCAAGATGGCACCATTTATCGTTACAACATCCACGCAGAGCTCATCGAGACTAATATGATAATATCTCAATGGGGAAGGAGTGCTTTGAGCAGAATGTGGTGGAGTGTGTCTTCTAGGGGAATGGTGTTGTTTAGTGACAGAAGGAGGGCAGTTGTTCTGTAGTTCGGAATTCAAGACGATGAAGCCTTATAAGTTGGCTGATGTGCTGGGTTTAACAGAAGACAATAAGCTTTGCCAACTTGCTTGGCTGTGAGGGAACCTCAGTACACGATGTCAGGGAATGCTGAGGTGTTAATATAGGAGTTGGCGACGATATTTTTGTTGTGGATGAGGACAAGGCAAGGCTAATGGAAAAATTCTAACATTCTTCACTCATGATGGCCGTGTTGTTGTCGTTGGCATGGAATCAAACTCATTGATTGCATAAGAAAAGTGGGTTCAATATCCTATTCAGTGTTGTTTGCATATGTTAGCCAGCCTGTAATCTATTATGGTTTTCTAATGTTTTTTGCATTGGTAAATGGTTTTATTATATAAAGTGAGCTTGGTTTCTAATTTGTGTATATGAGTAGCTATTATCGACGGCAATTAAAATATTATGCAAAGAATCCTATCAATCCTATCAATATGTACAATATTCTAAATATGCCAAGAGAACAGATATATAAGGGCACAACTTCGGCAATGATAAATATAGAACCGCTCCTCCACATCCATCGACAGTATATAGCACGTCAACCAAATTTAAGTGGTTTGAAGACACTTGTGTTTTCATATGTTGTGATTTGATACACATTTTTAGGGAATTGGTGCCTGCAGTTATACCAATTGCCAAGATCAAATAGGATAAAATTCAACAGTGGTCTAGAAAATAAAAAGTAATGTTGCATTTTAAAACATCTTTAGCTACATTGTCCTATAGATTTAATTTTCAAGGCAACGAGATTAAACTTTTGACAATTTCCTCAGTTTGTGTCCCACATATCTTTAATCCTCAAGTTACCACTACAAGATTTAGTATTGTTTAAATAGTTTCTGAGTTTATATAGTCAATTCAATTCAACTTTCGCTTACTAAAACTCCTATACTTTCTTTTGGGGAAAAAATATAAGTAATGGTTAGTTTTAATCGTAATGGAAATACATGACAAGTATGCAAAAGAAAAACCACAATAATTAAGATTTTTTTTTGGTTGTTTTGCACCAAAGAACTTTCATGTGCTTCAGTAGTGATCACATGATTAACATGTTTATTTCAATTCATATTTTTTAGAGCAAAATATCAATTCCTATTAAAATCTAAACTTATGACAAAAAAACCTAAAAAATGTTACATTTAAAGATGATATATTTAAATTCAAACAGAGCATTTGAAATATCAATTATATCACTTAAAAATGTAAAACCGGAATAGTAATTAAAACAATCCGCGCGTAGCGCGGACAGATCTCTAGTTCTATTTAAAATATTTATTAAATACATGTCTTTTCATATTTCTTTACAATTATTCACATTTTAATTTAAATATAAGTAAAACTAATAAAACACACAAACAAATTAATTAATTAATATAAAATATGTGATAACTTGGTGTTAAAAGTTCAAAAAGTTATTATATAAAATGGAGATCAAGTAAATAAATATTTAACTCCAAATAGTATATACTTACTTACTTAGTTTTCTTTCCAAAAAACTGTATAAATGATTTATTCCTATTTACAAATGTTATAATATGTTTATGAGTTAAAATATATAGAATATATAATTTAAATAATATAATAGAAAGCTAATGAGAGAAATTAGAGTTATATTTTTTTCAAGCAAATAGAATTCGAATTATTATAAAATTTCACTGCAACAGAAAACATAATTTCGTTTAAAGATTATGATATGTTTGTTTTAAAAATATATTTTATATTTACAAAACTAACATAATAATAGAAAATAATCATTGGACATCAAGCTCAGATGCTACCACACTAAAGCATATATATAAAACGTTATACATACTAATTTATACTATATTTCAAGAGAAAATGCGATTTTTTACCATGTTTACAAATTCAAACGTAAAATCAAATGCATGTTTATAGTTTAACAGAAGTGAACAAACATAGTAATTTAAGCATGTTAAATTTAGAAAGAAAAAGCTCGAGATGAATTGTAAAGTTAACATTTTAATATTAAATTTTTAAAAATGATCATATCTTTAATGTGAGTAGTTGGGTTAACTCAAAACATAACAAAAACAAAATAATTAACACAAAACCATAATAATTCTAATCAACGAATATAAATAAAAATAAACAGAAAAATGGTTGCAAACAACCCCGCGCGTGCGCGGGGATTCATTACCTAGTAACTAAGAATGTGAAGAAGCTGCTCTCTTTAAAAACTTTGCCACATGTGGTGTATTGAACTTGAGATTTGAATTGATTTAGGGTGATTTGATTTTTAGGGATTTTTTAGATGATTTTGTGTGAATTATAGAAATTCAAGTGATTTTAGTTAAAACATTATAAAATCTCATCTAAAACCATGTGATTTGAAAGTGATTTGGAGTCTCTTAATTTTAACAAGTAAATCTCACCAAATCTAAAATCAACTATTTCTTTTAAAATCCACTTTTAAAAATATTTCCAATTAGAGTGGATTTGAAAGTGGATTTTAAAATCACATCAATAACACTGGATTTTAAAAAGTTTTTTAGAATTCAAATTTGAATAACAGTGAATTTGTTATTTTAATACAAATCACCTTAAATCAATCCAAATCTCACTTTCAATACACCCCTTGAGTGTCCACGTGTCAATATGCATATGGAGAGCCTCAATTCATATATATGATTTTCCCTTTTTCGAATTCTGTCCAACTTGTTAAATTATAACGAAACCTCTCCTCTCCAATTTCTGGTCCTCCTCCTGCGACAACGATGGAGCAACAACAAGTCATTCACCAGATTTCCTCTTCATGTCCTCTTTCTTGTTCTTCAATCTCAAACCGTCCCATCTCTCTCTTCAGCCACAAAGGTCTCCTCCCACTACTCGCTCTCTCCTTTCTCCTCTGTGTATGCTTACCTTGGGCAGGATCTCCGTTATTTTCATTTCCAAATAGAAGCTCTCTTTCTTCTTTTTCGCACTCCAACTGGCGTGACTACTCCCTCGCTCAAGCCGCCAAGTTCGCTGCCAAGAACGGCACTTTGATCGTCTGCACCGTGAGCTATCCCTTCTTACCTTTTCTCAACAACTGGTTGATTAGCGTTTCTAGACAGAAACATCAAGACAAAGTTCTCGTGATCGCTGAAGATTACGCTACTCTCTACAAGATTAACGAGAAGTGGCCTGGTCACGCCGTTCTCATTCCACCAGCCCTTGATTCGAAAACCCCACAAAATTATGGTTCCCAGGTAAAGTTTCATTTTATGCGTGTTTGTCTTCAGTGAGATCCTAGCTCGCTTTTTTTTTTTTTTTTTAACTGAACTCTAATTCCATCTTAAGTTTAATGAATTGGCCGATTATATTTTGGTCTGTTTTTTTTTTTTTTTTTTTTTTTTTTCATTTCCAATGTGGGATCCTAACAAAAAGATGGTAAATTGAGGATGTAGTAGTAGCCATGTTTATGCATAAATAAAATTAAGAAAAAGGTTTATCATATGCTATTAGGGTTTCTTCAAGTTTACATCTCGGAGGCCGCAACATCTTTTGCAAATCTTGGAGCTAGGATACAATGCTATGTACAACGATGTTGATATGGTCTGGTTACAAGATCCCTTTACGTATTTAGAGGGCAGCCATGACGTGTACTTCACGGATGACAGGACTGAAGTATGTTATAATTCACACATCTCCTTGACATGTCTCCAACCTTTTGCATTTATTCTAATCTCATCCTCGGTGTTGATTTTGGTGCCAGATTAAGCCTTTGAACCACTCTCATGATTTACCAAATGGATGGCTTAATATATGTAGCTGCACAATTTTCTTGCGTCCCACAAATGGCTCAAAGCTTTTCATGAAGAAATGGATTGACGAACTTCGAGTTGGGTCTAGAGCAAATAAAGGAAATGATCAGCCTGGTTTTAACAGGGCACTTAGAAAAACAGCTAACCAGGTATGTTTTTGCTTCCTCCAAGCTCCACAATAACTTTCCGTAATTTCTGTCACCCAATGGTTGGGTTTTATTTATGATGTCAAAAGCTTAAATCTGAAAGGACTAACACTTTTCTTACGACTATCTTTCAATGTCAATGGTAATTTGATTTCACTTATTTGAATTCATTCTCAACTCTTGTGTGATCTTTCTGCTCCGTAAGGTGGACGTCTACTTGCTTCCGCAAGAAGCTTTCCCAACAGGAGGATTGTACTTCAGGAACAGGAGATGGGTTAAAGAGACAAAGGGAAAACATGTAATAATCCATAATAACTACATCAAAGGTTTCAACAACAAGATGAGACGTTTCCACCAATTTGGTCTATGGCTAGTCGATGATCATGCTCTTGAATCACCACTGGGAAAATTAGAGTAAATTCTTGTTATTTGAATTTTCAGGCTGCGTAAAGAAAGATAGATCCACTAACCTTTTGTTTTGGGGGTTTTAAAAGTTATGTGATGGTGTGGTTATATGGCTAATTCAATATGACTTGAGTTTGGCACTTTCCAAATATAGGATCCAACTTGATAACCTTGTATCCCATTTCGTTCCTATCCTGTGCTACAACGATGGCGCAGCAATCCTGTCCTCTTTCTTATTCTTCAATCTCAAAACGTCCAATCTCACTCCTCATACGCAATAGTCTCCTCCTCCTTATCGCTCTCCTCCTTCTCGTTGGTGTATTCTTACCCCGGGCAGGATGCCAGGATCTCCCTTGTTCCCGTTTCCAAACAGATGCTCTCCTTCTTCTTCTTCACACTCCAAATGGCGTGACTATTCCCTAGCTCAAGCCGCCAAGTTCGTCGCTAAGAACAACACTTTGATCGTCTGCACCGTGAGCTGTCCCTTTTTGCCGTTTCTCAACAATTGGTTGATTAGCGTTTCCAGACAGAAACATCAAGACAAAGTCCTCGTCATCGCTGAGGATTACGCTACTCTCTACAAGGTTAACGAGAAATGGCCTGGTCATGCCGTTCTCATTCCTCCAGCGCTGGATTCTCAAACCCAAACGATTTTGGTTCTCAGGTATTGTTTCACCTTTTGTCTCTAGCTTGAGATATATCCTTAGCTTGATCACTTCATATAAATCTCGCTGAAAATGGCGTAGAAACTTGGGTTTAATGCATGTGTCTTCACTAAGATAATATATCATAGTCTTCCAAGCTCAATAAGTATATTAGCCCATTATATTCTAGTGTTTGCCCATTCACACTTCTTAGTAGCCATTTTTTTCTTCTGATTTTGTATCCCCCTGTTTATGTATGTCTTCAAAGAACTTTTACTGCGATGAGAGCATATGTAACTAGCTTGTTACTAACTTATGCATATCCGATTTAGGGCTTCTTCAATTTTACGTTACGGAGGCCGAAACATCTATTGCAAATCTTGGAGCTAGGATACAATGTGATGTCCAACGATGTTGATATGGTCTGGTTACAAGATCCGTTTCCGTATCTAGAGGGAAGCCATGACGTGTACTTCACGGATGACAAGACCGAAGTATGTTCTTGATATTTCAGAGTGTTTAAATAAATAACGTCCCAGTAACGAGACATGGGTTCAAGAGACAGAGGGGAAACATGTAATAATCCATAATCCACAATAACTACATTGTTGGTTTCAAGAACAAATGAAACGGTTCCACCAGTTCGGTCTATGGCTAGTCGATGATTATTCTCTTGAGTCTCCACTAGGGAAACTAGAGTAAATTCGAATGGCTTGTTATGTATGAATGTGTTATAAAGGAAAAATAAAAAACGGTGATACTTGATGTTTTTATTTGGAACAGAGTTTTGATGTGTGAGAACCAGACAGAGACAGATGTTTCTGCATAACTCATGTACAGTTAACAGGAAACTAAACACAAGACTCCTCCATTCATTATTATTAGCAGAAACTCGACCGAAATGATAACAAAACACCATTCTTGAGCTCTCTGTTTGTTCCTAAGATGGTGAAAGCATATCACCAGTCATCTTCTCTGCTTGTTCACCACGCTCACCTGAAATTTATTTACAGACAGTTTAAGGCAAGCCAAAAGTTTGTGTCTTTTTCATTTGTTAAAGGAAAGGTTTCTCAAGTTTTTTACCTGTACGCACCCTTATGACATCTGACACAGGCAAAACTGTATGTATAACCAAAACAAGAAACAATCACAATACGCGTTTTCATGTACATGAACATAATATAATATGATTGTGAGAAAGAGTAATGCTTAGCTTACCGAAGATTTTGCCATCACCAATCTCTCCTGTCCTTGCTCCATCGATTAGGGTGGTGATTACAGATTCCACCTGCAACAAGAAAAAAAGAAAAACTAAATAATGGTTGTTGAACTCGATTTTCGCTTAAAAAGTTTCGGTTTTTCCTAAATCAAATACGTACTTGCTCTTTCTTAACAACGATTTCCATTTTAACTTTCGCAACAAAGTTGTCTTCAGAGAACTCAGAGCCTGAAAATTTGACAATGTGTATTTAGAAAAGCCAAGAACAATGAAGAATCACTGAAACATACATTCTTGTATTTTCAAAGAACTTACCACCATGCCTCTCGGTGGAACCACCTTGTGCACCAAATCCTCGAACATCGGAAACAGTAACACCTCGAATACCGATTTTCAATAACGCCTTGATTGTTTTTAATATGAAACAGAGAAAGAGAAGATTTTTTTCACTAGTGGATACTACTTCTCATTTGCATGGTGAAGCAAGTAACAAGTATCTACAATAACTATGAGATCCTAAATAATTCAAAATTCACCACATATCAAACACTAGAGAAAGAAAATTTGACCAGTCCTTATCAAGTCCGGTCATTTTGATCTGCATGCATCGATAAGAACTTCTTCTCTAAGTAAGATACAATCTCATGCCAAAGTGTGACACTTTTCACACATTGAAAACTCTCCTTGGATTATAGGAACCTCAAGTGATTTAAGCAAAGTTGAAATCTTTACACATATCAAAGTTGAGAACAAGGAAAATTCTTACCGATGAAACATGCTGGATTCTCCATGGCCTTTTCACAGTCCAACATTCATACATGACAATTAAGAAATGACTTAGTTAGATCCCACTTAAAATACAAGCAACATTGGCATATTTATACCAATAATTTGTCTACTTATACAACTGGAACCAATAAATTTAGAAGCTTACCTGATAATTGCTTCCACCTTGTAAAATTTAGAGTCTGGAATATAATCTACAAAACAGAAAAAGGAAATGCTGTGAACACAGTCAAAATAGACGCAATTGATTGAAAAGGAAGAGCAATCAAAATGTTGGCTTACCAGAAGAGCTTTGGGATCTAACGAGAGGGTAAAAGCGAGTGTTTCTCGGCGACTTTATGACCAAATCGAGGCAAGAGGGTCGGGAATGTCGGAATCCAGGAGAAATCGAAATGCAATCAGAGAAAGAAATGTTCTTTCGATCAGAACAGAAACGAAGAGGAGTTGCTGAGATGGGTTTCGCCATTGTCGCCGCCATGATTGAGTAAACAGTTAAAGATAGACCTTTTGAGAGTTTCCTCCTTACCAAACTGATTTGGACCATTGACAATTGCAACAAGCGGAGGAATATGGAATGTGGAACTTCGAAGTTGACGACGAGTCGGTTTAGCTGATACTGGTTCGGTTAAAGATACAATTACCGGTTTATACCGGTTCGATCGAATCCCTTTTTGTTCCATCGAAAGTTGCGAGTTTTCGATACATTTGTTCTCCGGTGAGGTGAAAGAGAAATGGACAAGGAAGGTGTAAATGGAGATTTCATATACAGAATCAGTACGGGTCAAGAGTGGGAAGAGTTTCAGAAGAATGGATCGTCTTCTGGTGGAGAGCTCGATAAATCAACCGGTTGTTTCCATCTCAGCAAACTCGATCAGGTCTCTCTCTCTCTCTCTCTCTGCTCTCTAATCTCTCGTAAAGATCTCGACTTTTTTCATCTGGGTGTTCTTTAAACGGTGAACAATCTCGAAATGTTCTCTTGTTGTTTAACCGATTTGCTTTAAACTATATTAGTGGTATGTAGAGAAGGTTTAAAGCTTGCAAATTTGAGCTTTGTGGCAAAATTCGATTGTGAAATTGCAGAAATTTTGCTGCTTTGTGACCGGAATTGAGTGGGAAATCTGAAATCTGCAGGTACAATCGACATTGAAGAACTTTTTCATGAATGTAAAGGAGGATCTTTATCTTCTCCAAGTCGACCCTAAGAAGGTTTGTTGTTATTCATGTTGTTGACAGACTCTATCCTTTAATATGAAGCATAAATAAATAAAAAAATGGATGAAATTATATGATCTGATCATTTGGTGTTGAAGAATCGTCTAGTTTGATCTAGTAAATCGTTAGGTGTCGTTAGGTCCACATTTTGAGTAGATGAGCAAATTAACAGTAGATAATAATATGAAATCAAATCAAATCGAGAAACTTCCTAATCCCTGCCTTGTCATCGTGTGAGTGTATCAATCACTCTCTCATATTGATTGATGATTGATGCCAGATTTGCTTATGTGTCTTCCGCATTAACGCACGATTCGTTCTAAGAGTCGGTGTGATTTTTGTAGAATTGAAAGCGATACGCAAAACGGGCTGCATTAGGCGCTAAGACAATCCAAGTTAGAGAACCATGATCTTAGGATGCACATTTGATGCAAAAAAAATCGCTTTGATGATGATTAAGATATGATAAGTCTTATATATATATTTACAATGAGCCAATAACTCTATAGATTCTGATGTTGTGGAATTGCCTCGAACATAAGAGATTGTCATGTTTTTTTTGAGCAGCTTGGAGATGGATTGATATATGAGGCTGTGGATGAAGTGAATAGCTTTCCTCACTTCTATGGTCCAGACAAAACCTTCCTTCCACTTCCTCTAGATTCTGTCGTCAAAGCTGAGAAGCTTACATTCATCAATGGCAATTTCAGCTGCAGCTTCTTGGCTTGACTTGATCATCTCTTGATTTCTATGATATCAAATTCACTGTTTATTTTATGTATTGCATTGAGTAATTTTAAAAAGTTTTTTCTATTCACGAACAAGAAACAATGAGGATTGAATTATTACAATGCAAGATTAAGATCTAAAACATTCTCTTCTCTTTTCTCCTTCTCTGTTTCTTCTTCTTCTTCCTTCTCATCCTCTTGATTTTTGGTGGGGACAATCGAGTTCGATGGCTTCGAGTTTAAGTCTATGCAGTGAGAGAAATCTTCGGTGCGAAACACAGGAACAATGCCGAATTTATCTCCGACGTCCGATCTCTTCCTCGGATCTGAAGCAGCGTCGCCGGATTCTTCTTCAGTTAGTTCTTGTCGTCTTCGTTTCCTCGCTTCCTGGTAGTTTCGTATCAGATTGAAGAACATCTCCATTTTCTTGTTCTCCGATTCTTCGTCTTCTAGTTCTTCGTCATCGATCTCGTTGATTCTGTTGTTCTCTACCTTTTTTTCTTTGTTCATTATCGCCATAAGGAAGAGAAGAGAAGAGAAAGATCTTTAAGGTTTGTTTTTTTTGGGAATTTAGCGTTTCGATGAAGAACATTTTAATGCGAGTGAGAGGATAATATTAGGTGATTAAGCTTTTTGGTAAATGACTAAATTGCCCCTTATTATATATATATGATATATCTAATATCTTTGTTCACATTAGAGTTTATCAAACGAAACATATTAATGTCAATGAACTGAAGAATTTATCATTAGAAACAGGTTAAGAACATATGTCCTTTTGTATAGTTATTGACTTATTAATTAAAGTCAGGTAATCAGCCATTCAACTTCAAGATTCTCAGTTTTGTTTAATCTTATTATCAGTATTTTTAATCTTAGTATTTATTTAATTTGTACTAATCGTGGAAAACGTGACCAGGGGCAAAAAAGTAAAAAGCATTATTCTTCTTCTTAGTCGTAAAAAAGTACTAATTTAATAGCTGACGTAGTCACGCTGACGTCATAATAACTGGTTGTTTCAGATTTGACTTTCTTCTTTGGGTCTAAAGAAAGACTATCGAACTTCGACTATGCGTGTTTACATTTCGTTCGGTCGCAACTCGGAAGGCTTGTGTTCTGTAGAATGACTATCAAATGAATCACATTGTATGCTATTCCTTAATCTTGGCCGTTGGATTTGGATCAAGAAAGTATTTGTTCTGGTTCATTTTTTGTGTGTTTATCAAACAACGTCTTTAAAGAAAATTATATAGTTTAAGTTTTAATTCAACTCGCTCAAACGTCAAGGAGCAAAACAACATTTAAAGCTTGAATAGTCTATTTCACTTTCTACTCATAAATTATACCAAAATAGTAATCAGTCTCTCTTGTTCAAACCGAGTCAAGTCACGGTACTCGACAGTCGACACTTTCCTAAAAGACCACTTAATAATAACGACGTCGAAGGATCTGATCTGAGACACGAGATCGAAGGAACAGAGAACTCATCCACGATCCCATACGCATTCCAACAGAACGGATCGACAACAGTCTCGTCTTTTAAAGGTAACAATTCAATATCCGAAAATGTTAAGTTTGTGCACGGGACATTGTTGCTGCATCCAAAATGCATGGGAGGACTACGTGAATCGTATGTGCCTTTTATACTTTGATATATATATATATATATATATATATATATATATATCGTACACAAAACAGCATTTGTTTCGTTAGGGCAAATTTTGTTTGTGCAATAGTATTGATCGATGATTATCGGGTTTCGGACAGTATCCACGTGGATATTGTCGAATGTTACACCCGAAACGGACCCGGATCCACCTTGCCATGTCTTGATCCGTAGGCCGTCGTTTTCAGAAAATTTGACGAAGGAATCTCTAACCGTAATGTTAGAGACGCATGCGCGTGAGTTTTGATTGCCTAAACTTCCAATGCTACAAATAACAAAATTACATCACTATATTAAATTTTTGAATATTATGAAACGTAAGTTATTGAAGTAAAACCTACTTTTTACCTAATTACATGCCCGCCTGGTCCACAAGTGTATGATCGATCCGGGTCCTATATATATATATATATTATATATATATTGAGACACAATCATCTCCGGCATGCAGAAGAATATCGACAATCTTAAAAAGTGTATACAGTGTATACCGTTGGAAATAACGGAGTTGTAAATCTCAACGGAATTTGAGTTCTCGATGTGGATGCCGTCAGTGTTGGGACTTAACGGCGGAGATGTGATTCGAAGGCAGTTGATGTGAACTTCATGACATCTTAACGGCGGGCTGTTCTTTATACTCACACCTTTCACAGTTAGATCAGAGCTCATGAAGAACCTCAAAGCCTTTCCTCACAAGAATCATTACATAATTTAAACATTTGTCAAAATATAAAATTTTAAACATATTGAAAATTAATTATAAAGGTAAGAAACATATATCTTTCAAATATTTGATGTGTTACTTACGGTGGGGATTTCGCATGGACCAGTATGTGCAGTCGTTTTGTTGACATTCGGTTTGAACATCAGGATTCATAGGTTATATACATGTTTACATTAACTAATGATTGCATGTGCTCATATACTGGTAGATCAAGATTGTGAAAGTACTATTTCACGTGCAAATGATACTATACATTTCCTGGGAATAATTTTCCAGCTAGCTACAATCCCAACTTACAAGCTAGTTTTGCTGTTTACGAATGTAATAATTACAACGTATACATTAATTTGATTGTTTCAACCAAATTTTTAATATTGAATTGATTTATTAATTTCACTTGATGATTTTTTCAAGTTTGTTTCATTTCATGATATATGTAAGATGATGCTGCATGTTTCACTTTGTCTAGGATCTTTTAAAGATATGCATACCCGGCCCATTGATTCATCTCCACAACACATTTTGGGGTTTCACAAGATTAAATGATTGCATCTGGTTAATTGTTCTTTTTAGTAATCAGACTTAGTTTAGTAGTACTGGTTTACGTTAAGCCTTCTGTTTCTGGTTTATTACTGGTTTACCTTAGCCATCTTCTTCTCCTTATTCAACCACCACCAAATCCCAAATGTATGTCCTTCACTGGTCAACAATTACATTATTCTCGTGATCAGATAAATTCATACTCTTTATTCCAAGATTAAATGTTGTAACTATAATAAACAGGCCTGTGTTGACATGAACAGTTCTGTATAAAAATATAAAAAAATACAATATGGTAACCGTCACAACAATGATTCTCTGTGTAAACCTCCTGTAAGAACAATGGGATGATATATGTGTTTGTGCTGTTGTGTTGTGTTGTTTAACTAAGTGGTCTTTGTGCTTTTTGCTATCTCTGCAAATTGCTCCAAGCTATTCTTGATCATCCCTTGCATTAGCGGTTGAAGCGCCTGAAGGAAGCAAAAATGAATTCATGTTACAGGTAAGGGTTAAAACGTTACCAGAAGATAACAATTTACAGAATGAACAAAGAATTGCTTACTGCTGCAAATGGTATAAGTAGCAACGGAACTTCGTATGCAAAGGTTAGCTGATAACAAAGCAAAACAAGCAACTCAAAAACCATCGAAAACTCGAAAACTCGAAAACGTGATAACAACAATGGAGGAATCTCTCTCACTTCTACATCACATGAAGAAGGCCCTAGCGGGAAAAACCGAACAGTGCCCCTGTAAAATAAAGAAGCAAGACCTGCACATCAAGCTTGATTCAAGAAATGAAGTTTGAGACTCATTGGTTCGTTTCAGTTTCTGTTTACCTGTTAGGAAGGCCTTCAAGAGAAATCCAGTGTATTTTCTGGTTCGGGAGAGGCTGCAAGAAACAGAATCTAGAAAACAATTATGCAAAATCCGAACAAAGAGAGCAAGCATCAAAGATACTTTTAATTAAAGAGTGGCTGATACTTGCCTGCAAGTTCTTAGCAAGCCAAGAGTACTCTATATTCTGACCAAATGCTTTATATTTCAAGGTCCATCGAGATAATTCGGGTTTGTCCTTGAGTACCTGCAGATATAAATCCATGGCATTTCGAATGTTCAATAGGAACTTAAAAGCCAGCAGAAACAGCCATATGAATATGAACAAACTAAATCATTACCTTTACGGCTGAAATGAAACTCATCCATTTAGGAATCGATTCTCGGTCAGAGTAGAGTCCATAAGCAATTGATGCAGGCACTTCCACCTTCTTCTTTACTCTGAAAAAAAAATTCTCCAAAACCATACAGAGAAAACTTCAAACAATTATATGACTCAAGAAAGCCGATTTAAATTAACATTTCAAGTTAAGACAAAAATAAAAATTCCAAAGCTTGAATCTGATAATAATAATATCATACAAAAAAGGCAGCATTGTGGAAAAAGTGACATGACGTCAATAGGCAAAAGTGTCGAATTTGACTATATCTAAAACTGCTTTTGATCAAATTATTTAACTTGAATCTCCAAAGCAATCATTGATCATCATAAGTAGATCAAAATCAGAGACAAACAATGGTCTTCTTATGTTTCTGGATTCTGCAATTTCGTTAAAAAAAAAAATCCAACGAAATTATTCTTAGTCCTTAAAAATGCGATTAGTTTATGTAAATCTAATCAAATTCTCGATGATGCAAAAAATAAGCTTTCTCAAGTGAAGAGCGAGTATGTTTTGTGAATCTAATCAAATTGCATCCACAATTAGTCGATGAGGCGAATAAATTCCTGAAGTCAAGAGAGAGTCAAAGAGCAGGGGAAACAGAATCGCTTACTTGCACTCTTGCCACTCCATGAAAGTGTCGAATCTCCTGAACACTGGAGAATTCAATGACCTAATTGGAAGAAGGGAAGGAGAGAATCTAGAAGCAAGAGGCAAAGACTTCATCAGAGAAGACGAACCAGGTAAATATCTCGAGCTGGGTTTAGCTACGGAGTTCCGGGAACTGAATGTCCGATTACCACCAAATCCGGCGACGACGACATTGGGACTCGTTAGAGAGAAAATCGCCGTCGCAGACATGTTCTTTCTGCTTCGTTGCCGTGTTTCTTCTGTGTGATTTCTTTCTCAGTTTTGCCGGCGAAAGAAATGGAAACAAACGTGGCCGTGTGGAGTGTATATGAAAGGCGGAGAAATTTGCTTCTTGTTTTGGCCTTGCCACGTGTCTTTCTCCAAGTGGTTAACATTTGAAATTCTATGGGCCGAGTAAACTTTCTGGGCCGTTAGGTGTTATGTTAAAGGAGGAGAAATTTGCTTCCTATTTTTGAAACTTTATGGGCCGAAGAAAACTTACTGGGCCTAAAGCAAAGCCCAGATTGAGATTGAAGACCTCCTCTGGCAATATTACACTCTTTCCTCTGTGAAAGCATATGCTGAACGGGGCATCTATTTCTCCAGAATTGAACATGCCTTCACTTAATTACTTCAAAGCTGCCCATGGGATCTCAACTGTTTCCAGTCTTTCAGTTACCAGATTAACTTCCAACAAAGGTATGGCTAATATCATCTGCTCTTGGTGGTTGTCTCAGACAACCATGAAACTCGCTATTATTTTCTTGCCACGTCCAATGTTCAGACTGGAGGAGACGGTTGCATATGCTGTTTTGAATATGACAGAGAGAGGCAGACTTTAGAGTTCATGGGTTTGAAACAGTTGAAAGAGTTGAGCTTAGTTCAATCTGTTCGCCGCCAAGGCATGCATTTTTCCAAAGACTATCCAAACAATGAATATGCATCAACGGATTTTAACTTAACATCTGAAACGAAGGTCCACCTCTGCCTTCTCATTTTGTTAATCTTTTTACTGCGAGCTTTAATAATATTTTGTTTGATGTTGCGTCTTTGGTATCGCCAGTTCTGTCATTACATCACGCCACAGTGCCTCTGCATCCCCCATATGAAGGTTTGGCCATTGATATTATTGTAGTACTCAATTCTTTTCAGTTATTTTTCTTCTGTGCAAAATGAAGTTGCTTTTCCTTGAAATCTGGTGGTCGTGAAAGTTATAAAGGATTGAACCTTCTTTTAATACCTCACTCGTGTAACAAATTTTGGTAACTTTACGTGACAGGTAACAGTAATACATCATCCGGTGATGTTTATCTTCTCATCAGTGGAGCCACAGATGGAAGCATAGCCTTTTGGGATGTAACTACATGTGTAGAAGCTTTTGTTAAGCAAGCATCAAGCCTCCATTTTGAGAAGTTGATTGATTGTCAGAAACGAGCAAGAACTCGAAGAGGAAGCCAATGTGGTACGTAGGAAATGGAAACTGTTGGGCGCCAACATTTCTAAGAGATCACAAGACAGTAGCAGTAACTCAATCAGTGAAGCTGCAGAAGAAGATCCAGCCACCTCTTTGGAACTCACAAATGCAGATTCTCCACCCGAGACAAGCGAGATAAAGCCATCACATGCCGTTAGGAATGCTCTGCAAGGACAATGTAGAATATATAAGGAAACCTTTGATATGAAATTGATCTCTGTAATTATGTTTACCCTAATGTCTCCTCTGTAATCTCCTATATATACCTTGTACATCATTCTCGAAAAAATCATTAAGTCATACATTCTATATGGTATCAGAGCAGAGATACCTAAAGACCTAAAAATTATTTTTCTTCAGCCGCCATACTCCTTTTTCCATCTCTCTTTCTCTCTTGTTCTTCCTCTTGCGTTTTTCCATGTCGATCAACGACTCACCCACTGCTTCCAATGAGACTATCACTGTCTCAGACTCTCCCACGGTTCTTAGTGTCAATATGACCAATGTTACTAAGCTGAATGCTTCCAACTTCCTTATGTGGAGTCTCCAAGTCCATGCCTTGCTTGATGGGTATGGCCTTGCTGGATATCTCGATGGCTCTACTCTTGCACCATCACCAACTGTTACTGTGGCTGGAGTCACCACTCCTAACAGTGCTCACACGCTATGGAACAGACAAGATCTTCTGATCTATAGTGCCCTCCTTGGTGCCATTACCACCAACCTTCAGCCGCTTCTGTCCAAAACAGCAACCGCTGCCGAGATCTGGAGCACCCTCACGTCCACCTATGCCAAACCTAGCCGTGGACACATAAAACAGTTGAAACAACAACTCAAGCAGTGGAGTAAAGTTACTAAATCTGTGAATGAATATTTTCAAGGATTTACTACCAGATTTGATCACGGCCCGTTGAGCTATTTCTTGGGAATTGAGGCAACACGAACAGCTGCTGGATTGCACTTGATGCAGAGAAAGTATGTGATCGACCTCCTGACCAAAACGAAAATGCTGGATGCTACGCCTGTGTCCACACCAATGGCTCCACACCCGAAGCTATCACTCAATTCCTGCACGGTGCTGTCAAACCCAAGTGAGTATAGAATGGTTGTTGGCAGCCTCCAATATCTTGCTTTTACAAGACCAGATGTTGCGTTTGCGGTGAATAAGCTATCACAATTCATGCATGCACCCACGGATCAGCACTGGCAGGCAGCAAAACGGGTCCTTCGTTATCTAGCGGGAACTGCATCTCATGGTATTTTTCTTTGTGCCAACTCTCCTCTCACCTTACATGCTTATTCCGATGCTGACTGGGCAGGAGATGTTGACGATTATGTGTCTACAAATGCCTACATTGTCTATCTTGGCACTACACCAATCTCCTGGTCCTCTAAGAAACAGAGAGGCGTAGCGCGCTCGTCAACAGAAGCAGAGTATCGTGCTGTAGCAAACACTGCTGCTGAACTTCGTTGGGTGTGTTCGTTACTCACAGAATTCGGTATTTCTTTACCTTCACCACCTGCTATTTATTGTGATAATGTGGGCGCTACATATCTGAGTGCGAATCCAGTGTTTCATTCCCATATGAAACACCTCGCTCTTGATTTCCACTTCGTCAGAGATAATGTTCAATCAGGGGCTATGCGTGTCACTCATGTTTCGACAAAAGATCAGCTGGCAGATGCTTTGACAAAACCATTGTCCCGTGCACGCTTCCATGAACTGTACAAGACCCCTCCATCTTGAGGGGGCATGTAGAATATATAAGGAAACCTTTGATATGAAATTGATCTCTGTAATTATGTTTACCCTAATGTCTCCTCTGTAATCTCCTATATATACCTTGTACATCATTCTCTAATAAATCATTAAGTCATAAGACAATACAGTATTTGCATCTCCAACAATGTAGATTGTAGAGAAAATTAAAGTACACCAAGTGCTGAAAATAAAGTGTAAAAAGTCACTCTTAACGTAATCATCTCCAAACAAAATAAGTTTTTCGTATTTGATATACATTCCCAATTTTTTTGAAAAAAATGAAACAGCTCAATTTGGCTAGAAACAATTTCTACGATATATATATATATCTTACGTACGAAATCGACCGCAGTGAAGTTGTCCCGAGGCTTCTTGACATTTTTTTTACCATGTCAAGAAGAGGAGCAGAGTTGTGTGTACAAGATCCAAATCCAATAAAATGCGCAGAATATATATATCAAGGAAATAGTTGACAAGAACAACATTTATCTTCCATAGGAGCTGATTCCGGTACACACTCCTGCCTCATCCCTCCACTCCCATCTAAAAAATTCACAACATTAGTATCAGTTAATTCATATAAATTTTATTATCAATCTATTTGAACCCTGTGTTAATTTGGACACATTCACATTATTTTTCATTTTCAATATAAACGCGATTCCTTCAAAGATTAATGTGAAGGTTCGGTTTCCAAAATCAAGATTTAATTTGTTTTATTCTATTTATTTTTTATTTTTTTAATCAAAAATATTTTAATTTTAAATAAAACATTATCCACTCAAATTGAAGGTCAAAACGGATAAATTGCAAAAAACAAAAATGTGTAATGGGACAAAGCCCAAACGTGAAAGAGTAATGGGACAAGAAAGCCATTTTTTTGGAATATTTTGGTAATTTTCTCTTGATTATATAGTGAAGGATGTTGTTTATGCTGATTATTTGCATCCGATTTTTAAAACAAAAACCATCAAAGAACTTCTAAAAACTATTATCTAGTAAAAATCAACTATATTTAAGCAATCTCTGAAAGCCGAAATTTTATTTTTCAATCATTTTTCTCAGGCTTCTGCTTCTTTAATATTTCTCAGGCTTTTCTTCAATATTCACCAGATATTTTGGATGACTCCAATAAGCTCTGCTTGAACACAGTCAAAAACCTTATTTTCACGTTTTTCTTCTCGAAACTCTGTGCTTCAACTATCACATGATGTGTACGACGGTGGTATCTGAGCACGGGAGACACCACTTGGGTGGCCAATGTGAAATTGACTCTTGGATGCTCACCGTTTCCGAAAATGCTTGGTCGGGAATTTCACCTTCTCTCTGTTTACGCCTTTCCAGACGTATCGATCTCGATACCTAGGCGCTTCGAAGAGGAACAGTCCGATGAACCTAAGGACTGGACCGGGTCGTTTGATAGAAACTACGAAGGGACTTATAGGCTAAAGGAGATCCGATTCCGCTAGGTCGTCGCATAGCGCCTCCTTGGTGGTTGTAATATTTTATTGCGACTTGGTGGTTGTACACGGCGATGACTTCCTCCTTGATTAATCAGTTATCGACAGATCCGTCCAAGATATCTTATATCTCAATATAGAAAAACTATTGTTCAAAATTTGCACCCTATTGATATTAGCATTGATAACATAATAAGACAAAGTTAAATCCGGTTCACAAAATAAAAGTAATTTTAAAATCCAAATAGTTTTGTATTGCAATGATATATATTTTTTTTTTTACGGCGCATTACAATGAATGTAACAAAAGAGAAAATATATTATTTCAGTTGGGACAAACTTTGTTACTAATTGAGCTATGAAATAAACATTTATCTTCACACAACATTGTTCATTACAGCAAACAAAAAAATGAAAATAAAACTAAAAAATGAATTTTGCATCTGTTTTAAAAAAATATATACTATACAAATTGCTTAATAATGCCAATTAAATCTTACATCGCTTCGTTGGCAATCAGCTAAACAAAGAAGAACTATACGATCATCATGTAGAACTAGGTCCACTTCCAAGAATCAGCGGATTGTTTCTCTACCAAGCACCATGTTTTGGGATCGCTGTTACAGCTTTTGCTCTTAGGAGTTACGAAGAAGAAAAGAAAAACGGGACCTTGATGCCTCCGAGAGCATGGAGCTGATGAATCCAACAAAAGACATTCCCTTGTCCCCAAAGTTGTTCTTGTGCGTTCATTTACTAAAAGAAACGTTTTGCAGGTTAATTCATTGGTCTTTCGGAAATTCAGCTACAGCAACTGAACATAGGGATTTGGGACTGTTGACAAAGCCGAGTGATTGCAAGAAAAAGATCGGTCACAAGAGCAATTTCGTTACAGAATGGGAATCGTAAGATATTTGGGACTCTTTCTCCTTCGTAAGCTACAGTAAATCTCCCACAATGCAACTATCTAATTCAGATTCTTTATCTAACTCTCTTGTTCAATACGCAACAGAAGCTGTCTAGTGTCCTGCTGCTTTCAGCTTTTCTCTCATCTCCTTTAGCTTATCAAACTCCATCCGGCTTCCTTTAATTAGCTTATCATTTTCTTGCTGCTGCGTACATATTACAATATATCGCCTTATGAATCTACTAATTAAGCGCACAAGTGTATTAAGCAACCATTTCATACAGTGAAACAAAACCAAGTCCAATATGGCAAACGAAAAGAAACAAATTATTTAATGACTAACAACAAATAAGTGAAAAAGAAAACCAACGTAAAAAAAAAAACAACTGAGCTAATTAGGTTGGATTAAACTTGGAAGATAAGAGCACACAAGTGGAGGAAGGTGTGGGTAAGGAGATTCAACTTTATATACAACACACGCAGAAAAAGGATCCAATTTCGACACAAGAAAAACCCAATCCAAAATAAGTTAGGTCAACCTTCGAAAGAGGAAAACCAAAAAAAGAACACTCTTTCCTTTTTTTTCTTCTTCTTTTTTTCTGTTCAGAACGAATCATACATATAGATATGTTGACAACAACCGAGGAAGGCAAAAGGACTTAAAAGCCCATAAAACCAGCAAAAAACGAAATGTGTATGAGATTCTGAGATATAAAAAAACCTTGAATGCGAGAATGCGCGGTGCTGGAAACCGGAATTCAGTTAGTTCTTCAGCCAACGTTCTGCAAGCTGCTAAAACCGCAGCGCACTTCACCTCATCCGCAGACAATTCAGCTCCCTAAATCCAAAAAAAACACGAAAGAAAGATTCACGAACACTATAAGTCACTGAATGAAGATGGAGAGAAACTTACCAACCAAATAAACACATCTGTGCCATGGTCAAGAAGAACAGCCTTATCTGATTGCATAGAGAGATCATACGCTGGTAGTTCCTCGAATGTGCCACCTTCTTGGTGCATCAAGCAACGTGGCGCCACCATTCGGAGAGACAGATCGAAAGACCCGTTTAGAAACAGATTTCGAAGCACCGATCTTTCATCTTCATGACCAATGATGTTTCCCAGCAGAGGACCTCTTCTAAGATGGAAGAGTAATTCTGGAAGGGACGACAGTTCCTTGGGGAAGCTATTAAGTTTCGATTTTGGCACTTGCGATCCGAATTTCATAGCAATGTCTTTGATTCTCTCGTCTACGGTAGCGCACGCATATCGACTGCCTCCTTGTGAGTTTTCGCCATTAGAAGAGTTCTCTTGGAGATGAGAACCGCAGCAGCTTCGTCCACAATGCATTCTGCGCTCTGCAAAAGCAAACGTATAAGACTATATTCTCGGCAAAGAATGTCTATACAAGAGACAGAACTTTTCTCTCACTTTCAAAATCTTCCAAGCAGCAGCATATGCTTCCGTTGATTTTACTCTCTAGATCATCGGATATTGATACCATTTACAGAATGAACAAAGACTGCTTACTGCTGCAAATGGTATAAGCAGCAGCGGAACTTCGTAAGCAAAGTTTAGCTGCAAACAAAGCAAAACAAACAGCTCCAAAATCATTGAAACTCGAAAACCGAGAGAGAGGATAATGATAACAACAATGGAGGAATCTCACTTCTACATCACATCAAAAGCTTGATTAAAGAGATGAAGTTTGAGACTCATTGGTTCGTTTTGGTTTCTGTTTACCTGTTAGGAAGGCCTTTAAGAGAAATCCAGTGTATTTTCTGGTTCGGGAGAGGCTGCAAGAAACATAATCTAGAAAACAATTATGCAAAATCCAAACAAAGAGAGCATCAAAGCTACTTTTAATTAAACAGTTTATGATACTTGCCTGCAGGTTCTTAGCTAGCTATCTTCTGACCAAATGCTTTATATTTCAAGGTCCATCGAGATAACTCGGCTTTGTCCTTGAGTACCTGCAGAAATAAACAAGATACATCAACACCTCCCCAAATACAAATCCGTGACATTTCAATGTTCAATTGAAACAGCCATATGATCAAATAAACTCGTTACCTTTACGGCTGAAATGAAACTCATCCATTCTCGGTCAGAGTAGAGTCCATAGGCAACTGAATCAGGCACTTCAACCTTCTTCATAAATAAACATTTCAAGTTAAGACAAAAAGGAAATTCAAAGCTTGAATCTGATAATATCATACAAAAAGCAGCATTGTGAAAAATAGTGACTTGACATGAATAGGCAAAAGTGTTGACTATATCTAAAACTGCTTTGGATCAAATTATTAAACCTGAATCTCCGGAGCGATCATTGATCATCATAAGTCAATCAAAATCAGAGACAAACAAATCGGATTCTGCAATTTCGTTAAAAAAATCCAACGAATTCTCCTTAGTCCTTTAAAAACGATTAGTTTATGCAAATCTAACCAAAGTTTTGTAAATCAAATTTTCAAAATTTATGGATGAGGCAAAAAAAAAAAAAAACTTTCTCAAGTCAAGAACGAGTATGTTTTGTGAATCTAATCAAATTTCATCTACAATTATTCGATGAGGCGAACAAATTCCTCAAGTCAAAGCGAGAGTCAAGAGCAGGGGATACAGAATCGCTTACTTGCACTCTTGCCACTCCATGAAAGTGCCGAATCTCCTGAAAACCGAAGAATTAAATGACCTAATTGGAAGAAGCAAAGCAGAGAATCTAGAAGCAATCGGCGAAGGCTTCATCGGAGAAGAAGGTAAGAATCTGGAACTTGGTTTAGCTACAGCGTTCCGGGAACTGAATGTCCGGTTACCACCAAATCCGGCGACGACGGCACTGGGATTCGTTAGAGAGAAAATCGCCGTCGCGGACATGTTCTTTTCTCTCTCTGCTTCTTCTTCTTCGTCGTGTTTTTTCGGTGTGATTTCTTATGAAAAGCGGAGAAATTTGATTCTCGTTTTGGCCTTGCCACGTGTTCTTCTCCAAGAGGTTAAAAGAAAAATACGAAAAACTTCAATTTGAAATTTTATGGGCCAAAAAACGTACTGGGCCGTGGAGTGTTATGTACTGTACTTCTTCGTTTTGTGTTGCCACGTGTCCTTCTTCAAGTGGTTAAAAAATGTAATCTTCAATTTGAAATTGTATGGGCCGAGCCCATTTTAGGATTGGAGACCTCTTCTCCTTTCTCCGTCTCTCTCCCACTCTCGCTGAGCAAACTCGCTGAGAATGGCGGCGAGAAGTGGCCATCGATGTAATTTCTGGCTTCCGAAGAAGAAAAGATCATGCGCGAATACTCGAATCGAAAGTTCGATGTAAGATCGGTTTACTTTGAAGTAAAAAATCGACTTTTTTTTTTTTTTTTTTTTTTTTTTTTTTTTTTTTTTCTTTTCTTTTTTCTCAGGAGCTGATTTTTCATAGTGATCAAACAGGTTTTGTGGAAACCATAGCCAGAGATTGGATGGTGAATGGATTCCATGTCCTATTGATCCTTCCCAGTGAGTCAATGATTTTGATTTCTCCACTGTTTTGATCTGGAATTCTATGCTCTTGTGTTTCAACGGTTTGATTCGAATTTTTTTTTAGCTCTGTGTTGCAGGAGAATCTCGAAGGGCATGTCAAAAGATGTCCTTTACTAAAACAAACCGTAGCATTGTCTGGTCAACCCTTTTACCAAAAAGGCATCAATGCCGGAAACGAAGAAGAAGAAGAAGAAAATATGGGCTCTTGTTGTCCAGATTCTCTTGTTACTTCAGAGATGAAGAGGAATCTTCTCTATAGCATGAGTGTTTCTAAGTCTCTACGGCTAATCAAGAAAATTGAGACAGTTCATGGCGGTATATGTAAAGATATCGAAGACTCGTATTTGTCACCTGAAGCTTGTAACATATGGTTTAATAAGGAGATAGATAGGTAATGGCTGGAAAAAGTTTAGAGCTTTTGTTCTTGGGGTTTGGTAAGTGAGAAGAGAAGTTTCCTTTTCGCTGATAATTTCTGATTGGTTGGTGCAGGAAGTTACCGTTTCAAGAGAAACATGTTTTGCAGCAAGGTTCGATTCTTGGTAACTTGGAAAAGATTGGTGCATTGAAGAGGTGTAACAAAAACGCGGATCTGCAAGATAAAGACGACAATAATGTATCTGCCGTTGTTGAATTTGGAGCTGGGAGAGGATACTTAACACAGATGCTAGCAGATTGCTATGGCGTCAAGAAAGTGTATCTAGTCGAGAGGAAATCTTATAAGCTTAAGGTTGGTTAAGCTTAGCTCGTTTGTGTTCATTCAGTAATTTAGCTTATCTATCAAACTGCATTTGTGTTTCTGACTTCTAGGCTGATCGGTCACTGAGACAGAAGGAGAACTTGGTATTAGAGCGTATGAGGATCGATAGTAAGGTTCCCTTTAACTTTTTCTTGAGCTTTGTATTAATGGTTGAGAAATGAAACCTTTTTGTGTGTTTCAGTTGAGGATTTGAATCTTAACGCGGTTGGGTCTTTACATGGTGTTCCGTATGTGGCTATTGGGAAACATCTATGTGGTCCAGCAACAGGTCACTACACGCTTATCTCTTAGCTCCTACAGTTTAGATTTCGACTTCATTATGTTTTCGCTGATTGATGCTCATTTATATGTGTCAATAATTAGATTTGAGCCTAAGATGTTGTCTATCCAGACAAGATGGTGAAAGCCCTGTTCTGAGAGGTCTTGCTATTGCGACTTGTTGCCATCATCTTTGCCAATGGAAAAGCTACATAAGTAAAACTCACAGTCACTGCTTCCTTCTTTGGTCTATCAGAGTAGCATTATAATTCTCCATTAATCAAGAATCTGTCAATTTTTTGTTTTGTTTCACAGACAAAGAATATATCATTAGCCTGGGGATTTCGAAAGACGAGTTCCATACTATGACTTGGTTCACTAGCTGGGCTGTAGATGATGATCACGGTTCCAAAGTTCCCGGTGTTGATGGCGTTGACCTTCTTGCTTCAAAGTAACATTTCTTGGATTTCAAAAGATCGGATCATAAAGAAGTGTACTTCGAATAAGTTATCTCATATTGATTGTTCTTCTGATGCAGTGCAAAGGAGGAAGAAGAAGAAGGGGAAGATGGTTCTTTGAGCAGCGTGGAGGAAGTTGTGAAGAAGATGAAATCCATGGAAAGAGCTGTTTTGGGTTTTAAATGCAAGCAGATAATCGATGCCGGGAGGATGAAGTGGGTTAAGAAACATGGGTTAGATTCAAAGCTTGTGAAATATATTCCGGCAAGCATCTCGCCGGAAAATACTTTACTTGTCGCCGGAAAACCCAATAATAGCTTCTGATTTTTCACCCTTATCTCTTAGCTCCTTTTGCTTAAGTGTTGAATTGTTGTTGGTGATTCAATACCTGGTAGGTGAAGAAGACTATTTGATATTTGATAATATGATGCAAGTCATCAATTTTGATTCATAAACATATTACTTTTTGATAATCTTTAACTTATAAAATTCTTACAAGCTACAACTTTATGTGCTTCTTGTTATCTAAACGGAACCTTTAAAAAAAATATCAATTCGTATTGGTATTACACTATGACACGGAACTAGAATCTGAAAATGATAATGCAATGTAAGACCAAAAAAACAGAAAAGTAAACACTCCATTTTGTAACAATTATTCAAGCGCCAATAACATCCAATCAAACTATCTATTCAAAACCAATTTTCTCACTCTCTTTTACATTTCAAGAATCTCTTCTGCTTCGATTTCCCACGTATATTGTTTTTTTTTATGGATAAAGGATCTTATGGAGACTGCAACGTCATTACACACGCACGCACGTCACAGATCAAATGTTCCGTTCACACACAGTCAAATAGTTAAAAATAAAATAGTCAAACATCTCACACCACGTCATCAACTTCTATAAATACTCCAATCGCTTATTACCACAGACTCATCAAATTCCATTTCCCGGCAATGGAAACTCCAAGTGGCACCATCATCTTCACCACAATTGGTCGCACTCACTACGGTTTCGACGTCTTCTCTCTCCACATCGCCTCCGCCGCTGAACGCCGTTTAACAGACGGCGTTTCTGTTAATTTTAACGCTCAATTCGCTGACGATAATGGTGATATCGTCTTTGTTTCGGAACGAGCCGGATCTGCTCGGATTTATAGAACCCGGCCCGGTAATTCTAAGCCCGAACAGCTTCCCGGAGCTCCGGAAAGCTTCTTCCACGACCGTCCTGCTGTCACTGAGGACAACAGACTCTATTTCATTTCCGCTCACGAGCAGCCTGATCGTCATTTCAAGAACTGGTCCGCGCTTTACACCGCGAAGCTCGACAGCGAAGAGAGAGAAGTTACGCGTGTCACTCCACTAGACACCGCCGACTTTAGCCCGGCGGTTTCTAAATCGGGAGAATATTTGGCCGTCGCGTCCTATGGATCTCGCTCTTGGGGAGGTGAGTTTCACGAGATCAACACTGACATCGTTGTTTTCAGAGCATCGGAGCCGGAGACGAGAGTGGTGGTTTGCGAGCGAGGCGGTTGGCCAACTTGGTCCGGCGATTCAACCGTTTTCTTCCACCACCAAGCAGACGACGGCTGGTGGAGCATTTTCCGGGTTGATTTACCGGAGAATATTAAGGAATGTCCCCAATTTCCGGTCGAACCGATCCGAGTCACTCCTTCTGGACTCCATTGCTTCACTCCTGCAGCTTTCCACGACGGAAAACGAATCGCCGTCGCAACTCGACGTCGGGGAGTTAATTACCGTCACATCGAGATTTTCGACCTGGAAAACAAAACGTTCCAGCCGGTGACTGAGCCACTCAATCCGAGTTTCCACCATTACAGCCCCTTCGTCTCTCCGGATTCCCAGTTCATCGGCTACCACCGGTTCCGAGGTGAGTCGACTCAGGGCGAATCTATCGTTCCGAACCTAGAATCGATCGTCTCCCCAATCAAAACCCTCCGCTTGCTCAGATTAAACGGGTCGTTTCCATCATCATCTCCTGACGGTGATCTGATCGCATTGAATTCCGATTTCGACATTAATGGTGGCATCAAAGTCGCCAAATCTGATGGTTCGAAACGATGGACGTTGATCAAGGATCGTACAGCCTTCTACAATTCGTGGAGTCCCAAGGAGCGTCATGTAATCTACGCATCCCTCGGTCCAATCTTCCGTCCGGCGGGAATTGCTGTTCAGATAGCTCGAGTTAAGTTCGATCCGTCAGATCTCACCGCCGATAAAGAAGAGGTTCCATGTGAAGTGAAGATTCTCACTCTAGAGAACACCGGAAATAACGCCTTCCCGTCTTGCTCTCCCGACGGTAAATCCGTCGTGTTTCGATCTGGCCGATCCGGTCATAAGAACCTTTACATTTTAGATGCCGTCAACGGTGAATCTAACGGCGGAGACGGTATACGACGGTTGACGGAAGGGCCATGGATCGACACTATGCCTTGCTGGTCACCTAAAGGAGATCTCATTGGATTCTCATCCAATCGGCACAACCCAGCAAACACTGACGCGTTCGGCGCCTACGTAGTGAGGCCTGATGGTTCTGGTTTGAGGAGGATCCAAGTTGCGGGACCGGAGGGGTCGGAGGAAGCGGCAAGGGAGAGGATTAATCACGTGAGTTTCAACAAGGATGGTGATTGGCTAGTCTTCGCGGCGAACCTTGGTGGAATAACGGCGGAGCCGGTGGCGATGCCGAATCAGTTTCAGCCGTACGGGGATTTGTACGTTGTGAAAGTGAACGGAACGGGGCTGAAGAGGCTGACGTGGAATGGGTATGAAGATGGAACTCCCACGTGGCATACCGTGGATGATTTGGATATGAGTCGATTGAGTTTGAACGGTCAAGATGGAGACAAGCTTGAAGGTCAGTTTGAGGAGCCGTTGTGGATTTCTTGCGATATCTGAATCTTATCTTAGAGAGAGTCAATATACATAATGTATATGTAATGCAACCTTGCATAGTTGCTTACTGGCTTTCATCGAATAAAAAGTAAAATGTGTTTTGTGTTGATATATACACGTGTCGTAACTTTAGACAAATGCGGGGATAGCTCAGTTGGGAGAGCGTCAGACTGAAGATCTGAAGGTCGCGTGTTCGATCCACGCTCACCGCATTTTATTCCTTTTATATTTATAGTCCATTGGGCCGTTAGTTTCAAATGTCTTGATGGTCTCTTAACATATTGAAAGCCTAATGGCGGGGATAGCTCCGTTGGGAGAGCGTCAGACTGAAGATCTGAATGTTCGATCCACGCTCACCTCATTGTTCTTCTTTTTTTATATTATATAGTCCATTGGGCCTTCACTTCCCAAATCCGTTCATCGCCTTTACATATTATATCAGCGCAAAAGGCGTTTTAATATTTTTAGCCCAAACGGTTCGGTTGACTTATTGTGGAAAGTTTGACTGGTGAAAGTTTGAGCGCGCGGCTGTTATGCCATTTCTAACGAAAAATCGATCTGAGCTGCCATGCCTGAGTCTAATGCCATGTACGGACAGAAGGGTGAAAGAAAATTACCAAATCAACATTAATGAAAGTGAATCGATCGAGGAGTGAAAATTTCAAAAAAAAAGCAGCGGTTAATTGGGGAGCTCGGCTCGGTTAATTGAAAAAACAAAATCGAGCTGAAAAAAAAAAAAAAAACAAAACAGAAATCTTTTAGCTCTCGATTCCGCGATTCGAGAGCTCCGTTTCCTCCGATTTCAGTGAGCTGCTCTTCCCGTGAGCCGACATTCGAGTGGAGCTCCGGCCTGAATTCGAGTTCTTGCTCCGCCATTGTCGTAGCTGAGCTTTTAATTGATCTTCTTTCTCTTCCGTATTCTGTCATCGGTTTCTCCTTGCTCCGCCATTGTCATAGCTGAGTTTTTAATTGAGCTTTTTCTTCCGCATTCTGACATCGGTTTCTTCCTTGATCCGCCATTGTCGTAGGTCCGCCATTCCGTTAATTAAGGTGAATTTTTCTTCTTTCATTTGGGGATCTGGGCGAGGCGAGAAAATTTGCATTATCTAGTCTGCACATTGAATTGGTATCCATGTATTTTCAATAGATTAGTCTTTAGGTTCGGTAATTTGACGATTATAGATGGTGCACTGTACTGATTCGTTGCTAAAAATCGAGCTTGAATTTCCCTAATTTGCAGAAGTAGTACAACTAGTACAATTGGTACAACTCATAGATATTGTACAACTGGTACAAATAGTACAACTATGTATATTGTGTTATTGCTGATTGATAGTTTTCATTATATTTTCAGCGAGAATGACCTTCAATCGAAACANGAAATCCTTTGTGCGCTATACCATTTAAGACCTCATCTGCGCATGAGATAACATACTCGGCTTTAGTGGAGAAGATATTGAAGAAGATTGCGATAGTTGGAGGTAACCCGCAGCTGAAACTGAG